>CM076574.1:484387649-484593611 GCA_034641835.2 Pinus albicaulis
GGTCAGATTTCCCAGGTTTCCCAGGATTTCCCAGGATTTCCCAGGCCTCCGGCCTCCGGCCTCCGGCCTAGGAATGCCAAAAGCGTTTCCACGACAAATGCGGAAACGGTACACCTACTCTGTAGCAATCGGAACGAAGGTTGAGTTTCAGATTTTGTAGCCTTCTGCCTTCTGCGATTTCATGCCTTCTGCGATTTTGTGATCCTGACCTCCTGACCTCCTGACCTCCCAGATTTTATTTATTTATTTATTTATTTATAATTCAGTGAACAAGACACCTAAATATTAATCTCAAAGCTGAAAATAATGTTTTAATGCTACGACAAAAGAGACAATTAAGTGCACCAAAATCCCTTCTCCATGATTTATGCAGCCGTTCAATACGAAATGCATTCCATTAAATCTCCATCGTTCTAACATCGCACTCAATTAATAAATACTTAAGAAAATACTCACAATAAAGTACCAGCATTACGAACTCATGTCCCCTTGACACTCTAGTGGAGGGATGCCACCACGGAAGGCATTATAGTGGAAGCTCTTTCTTTCTCACCGAATCGCGTCTAAATATGTTATATCCTAAACTTTCATGTTTCTGGAAGTGCTGTAGCCGTTTTTCTTCAATCGTAAGAATTTTGTAGTATAAAACTCACTTTGAATATTGTTTTCAAGTTTTGAATACTTTTAAAAAGGACCATTATGATGTGTAATGTGTCTCTCGAATCAAACTGGATTATTTTTACTAATATAATTTTTTCAATGTTAAAAACGTCAACTTTAACGTTTAAATGATTAAAATTTTTCAATTTTTAATTTATAAAAAATATTTAAAAACTAAACTCAGAAATATTTATTATCTCTTAATTCAAACTAGAGCTAAACAAATTTATAAATTTTTATTCATAAGAATATTTCTGACAGAAATTATATTAGCTTTTTGAAAAATATATTTGAAACTATTGTTACTTTTGTTTTTTACATTATGATTTTTTATTTCTTTTCATTTGCGTTACATATTATAACAAGTTGTGAGTTTAAGCTACTGAGGGGTCGTAGTAGCATTATATTAAATACTCATGGGATTCAGCATCGCTTTTTTTAAGTAATTCATTCATCTATGACCATTTCCATGAGAGGTAGTCGTAACTGAATAATTTCTCATGATTTTCTAATAGTCCACTTAGCACTCATTGCATCGGGTGATGCTCACATGGGTGAAGAAGTGGGATTGAAACTAGTGAAATAAATCACATAACGTCAATCATCACTTCTGAGACTTGCACCTAGTAACCAAGACTTCCGGAGAGGTCACCCATCCCAGATCCCCTCTAGCTCAAGCGTGCTTAAGGCTATTGAACTAACACACATCCATTTTTATTTTCAACGTAATGAAATTTAATATCTTTCCATACTTATTAGATACAAAGCTAAACAAATCCAAAATAATTTACAATTATAATTATAAATATTTTTTTTTGTTTCTATGTAATTTAAATCATCTAATTCCAAAAGTAAAAATATATTATTGAAGGCACAAAATAACATAGTTTAATAGGTTAAATATAATGCATTTCCTATACAAGCCCAAGCCTCCTTTCATGTGAACTGTGCTCCAGGTTGGCGATCAATATTTCGTAAGCTATAGGATATTTAATAGCTCACTAACAGAAACTGACAGTACCGTATGGCCATGCGACCATCCAGTCATGCTGCATGATTTTTCATTTTATGGTGACTCCATCGTTCCTATTCCTGCAGGCGTTAAAATTCGTGGTTGTTGATGCAGTTAATGCAATGGTGGACAAGACCGCTCTGACTCGCAGATGTAGTTAATATAGGTACACGTATAGTAGGCGCTGAAGATTTCAAACAGAGTAATCTCGCTCAAAAATTTTGAAACTAAAATTTGAAATAGAATTATAATGTGTGGGATTTGAGATTTGTGATCCTTGTATGATATCAGAGTTCCTATGCTCCTGGTTCACGTCGCATTTTTAATGGGATATGTAAGGCCTTCGATCAACAACGTGTGGGGCTTTTAAGGAATCTGTTGAAGTAGGGTGGGCAGATCCTGATACAACGTCAATCCCTCTTCTTAGGGTAGAGGAGGATCAATGCCGAGTGCTTGAGCTAGAAACATTTTGTGTGATACAAGAGGAATTGGGATGTGACTGTTTACATCTCTTCCTCATTGGGTGCAGATCCTAGCTCTCTAAAAATGAAATTTCCACAGGGCTGGACTAATGATTTACCATGAAATTTTCTTAACTAAATGGCTTGATTTGCCACAGAATAACTGCTCTATTTGTAGATAACCACATATTTAAAGAAAGAAGAAAAAGAGAGCCTTGGTATTTTGAAAGAAAGAAGAAAAAGAGAGCCTTGGTATATTAGTGATCCATGTTGGCACGCTGTGTTTGTGTTGTGTTTGTGTTTGTATTGAATTAACATAGTTGTATTTTAATAGTTTTTAGTTTACGAGTATTTCCGCACCATATTCTACATATATTGAGAGTTTATCTCAATTGGTCCAAGTTTTATTTCTATTGTTTTGGGACTTACATTTTTTAAATTATATATTCACTGAAATTTTCGAGATTCCCCTCCAACGGAATGCCCTTTAGGTTTTGCGCCCTCAGCGAATCCCTCCGGCGAACGTGGGCCCCATGCCCCTCCCCGTCTCTGTCCCACGATGTTACCGTTTGAAGGAGCACATTTAAGATCCAGTCACCATTTCCGTTTCCCCTCACCTACGCACAGGGGCAACCATGAATGCAAATGCAAATGCAAAAATTTCTCGCGTTTCTCGAGCCACTTTAGCCCACTCTGAACAGGGACCTGCAAACCAGTCGATGGGAATACGCTAGAGCTGCGATGCCATAATAAATCGATCCTCCCCTATATAGCTCCTGTAATCGATGGAACATGTCATCCCCTGTTACACACCAGTCTGATTGAATGACAAAAATTCGAAGGAGTTACTCACTCGACGAAGACCGGGTCTATGCTGTCTAGTGAGGGTGGAGAAATATTATCTCTGGAGTTCCTCCATGACAGTTGGGTGGAGGATATTTCCTCTAGAATCTCGGTAAAGGCCTAAAGGGTTGTATAGGGTGGAGGTAGGATAAGTCTCTAGAAGCCCTGGTTTGGTCCCAGGCTCAGGGGTAGCAGATACATCATGGTTAGTTTTTCAATGAATGGGTGGTAAATTAGGGAACTAATACTGAGTTAGCCACACTTATGTTTTTTCAATGGATGGGTGGTAAATTAGGGACCCAATACTGAGCTAGCCACACTTATGCTTCATCTGGATTGTTCACAGGTACGGAAGGGAAGGTGATTTGTGCTTCCTCATGATTGAGACACTCTATAAATTTAAAAGAAAGAATGATTAGCATGTACGGAAGGGGAAGAGTGATTCATGATTGAGACACTCTATAAATTTAAAAGAAAGAATGATTGGCATTATTGCTAAGATAAGATTTAATTGTGAACATAAGATTTGCACAAACACAAGACATAATTTTTTATTGTGATCTATTATGAGCCTAGCATTTAATGTTAATAGAATGTTGTCTCTAAAATTTAATATTATTATAATGTTGACATAAGACATAATATTTGAATGTGATCTATTATAAGCCTAGCATTTAATGTTAATAGAATGTTGTCTCTGAAATTTAATATTATTATAATGTTGTCTCTGAATATTATTTGACAATTTTTAAATTTATTTTTTGCAATTGCTTGCACAACTTTTTCCATGGAATTGAATTAATCATCGAAATAATTTCTCTATTACCTTTGAAAATCTCTAAGTATTCTCTAATATGATTAATCAATAACATGAATTTAAATAAAAAAGTAATATTTTATAAATAAAATTTAGATTTAATATTTTTCAAAAAAAATTAAAGATAATTTAACTAAAATATTTAGAAAGTAAATCTCTAGATTTAATTACTCTTTTAGAAAGTACTTTTCTTCATGTAGTTAATATGATTATGGAGCGAGTTCCAATATCTGTAACATTATTTGTAAGTGATATCTTCTAGATATGAAAATGATGTAAATACAGTTGCAGTTCTCAAGTTTACTGAGACTAATTTTCCTAAATGTTTGTTTAAACCTCCTCCAAAGACCTTCCAAGAGAAAGGGATCTCTTGAAAATCCAATGTAAAAAGAAAAAAACACCGTCAACTTTGTTCCATCGAAATTTTTTGATAGCGGTGGACGCAAAATATTGCACTTTTGTTTGCACATGTTCTTTCACCAACATTGATGCAATTTTTTTTGCACCTCCTCCTCTCTTTCAGTACACGTAAAACAAATATATGAGGAACTGAAACAACCACTTTTATAAGCTTTGTAATCTTATTAATGGATAATACTTCCTCTTGTTAATATGAATATCAAGTCATAACTTATTTCAATTTGATCAGCCCTATTGTCTTCAAATTTTTAGTTGCTATACTTGTTTCTCTCTAATTGGTTTTAGATTCATTTCGATTAAATAATATTTCCTATAGTACTATTATATGTTCTTTGCAAGTTCATTATAGTGTTGTTACATGTTCCTTTCTTGTATCTGATTCAATTTTCAATCATTTCACTGTTGTTTCTCACCTCTTAATTATTCTTTCAGACAAAGGCTTACAATCCTCATATGATAGGTATATATATATATATGTGTGTGTGTGTGTGTATTGCCTAGATTCTCCTGATCCAACAATTATATGCCACTGTTAAATACATAGTCTCTTCTACAAAAATTCTTGCGGAAATTTAAAACACGATCGCCAATTGAAAACATATGAAGAAAGATCAATCACACATAACCCCACTATCATATATTATGTATATATCATGGATCATGAAACAATATCATACAAAACTCTAATGCAAGAGCTTTCAGTATAATATACAATCGTCTCACACTGTCATACAAAAAGTGGCAAATACATGCGCCAATTTACTGCCTCTAGACAACTTGCCTCCACTGTGCAATCCCTGGTGGTCAAGAACCTCTGAATGAATGATTATTGCCTGCCTTGACTACGCAATCCTCATAGGCACATCCAATGTGTGTGTGGTTGCATGTGTGCACCCACTAATGTCACAACTGATAGTAAAACTATCCCTTTCATCTATCTCTTAACTAGGCCTCCACTGGATCTGACATGCATGTAGTTAACAGTAGTAAATCTTTAGTTGCATGTGAGACCACTGCCTGTGAATTAGTTAAATAATTAATTCAATGATCTCTCACTAGTGTATGTTCAGTTACAACTAGCACAACTGAGTTTAACTCACTTAACTAAGTTAAACTACTTTACAACTCACATAGCTACACATCCAACTCTGTTACAACTTCGAATCACTCAGTTACAACTAAGAACTTCAAACCGAGGGAACGTGGAGTACCTTTGTGTGGGGCTCAAAGGTACTAATCCAAGAAAATCCAAATAAATTGAGATTGGAAGGGTGAGAGAACTATACTCTCATATGTTTATTGATTGAAAATGATCTTTTGGAGGTCCAAGAGCTTCTAGTGGGGAGGAATGATCTAGGGGATCAGTAAAGTGCTCAAAAATAAAAGTGCTCAAAATTTCTTGAAACTGGTGCCAAAACATAGATCTTGTTGCCCTAAATCCAACGTAACTTTAATCACTCAAAACCGATAGTGTATGCTACATATATTGTATTCTGATTGTATTCCTAAACATCTAAAAATTTTGCAGGGTGGCGAGCAGGATTGCTGACTGGGCAGTCTGTACGCTGACTAGGAAGGCTGACTGGGAATGTTGACTGTGTATTTTGGGCCAATGGTAGGTTGCCAAGTGGCCTCACCAGATTGATTTTTGTTATCATTTTTTTATTTTTTATGGTTTTTTTATGTTGGACCAATTATAAGGTGCCACGTGACCCAATCATGAGCTGCCATGTGGCACCCTGACATTGTATAAAATTTTGGTTAAGGGCCAAATGAGCCTCTATGGGTTCGAATACAAGACATATTTCCAGACAAAGAACTGCCTTACCAACACACTGCAGGTGGTTCTTAACTACTATGGTAGCCAATTGTTATTTAAACTTTCGACAATTTTGCATTGGGGAATGAGGTCGGGGCTAAGCCCATGGCCCCTATTCACCTCGCACCCATGGAACCAAAAAAAAAGGAGCTGAGGGCTCGGGGCTTAGTCCCAGCTTAAGGCCACAAGGTATGGCATATAACCATAGTGCAATGGGAGTTTAGCGCTTACCGCAATAGTCTTGAAGTAAGGCTCCAAAATGTGGCCTCATAAGTTACCACGAGATCTGTAGAAATTATATAACTTATGTGTTATATGTCCAAGATTCTCCTGATCTCACACTATTTTAAATTCATGCAAAATACAGAATCTATTCCATCATTGATCATTTGCAGAAATTAAATCAAGATTGCAATGCACACATCAAACAATAATAACTCACACACATTAACACAGTTTTTTAACGGGAAAGCCTGAAGCTGAAAACCCCAACTATCTGTATATAATATATGTCATAGAGATCATGTAACAATCCTCATACAAAGCTAATCATATCAAGCTCTCAGTACAATACAATCGCTACACACTAATCAAGAACAATCAGCAAAAATCTGCACTGATTTTTGCCCTCCTGATAGCCTGCCTCTACTGCGCAATCCCTGCTAAAGAATGGCTCTGGATGAGTTCGAATTGCTCCAGCCTTGCTCATGCAATCCTCATTGGCATCTCCAATGAATGTGTGGTGCATACAATGCAACACTATAGTCACAACTGATAGTCACACTTGCTCTTTCACCAATCTCTCCACTGAGTCTCCACTGATCTGTTCTGCACTGTAGTTAATTGTTGTCTCTGTCCAGTTAAATAATGAGTTATTATTTACTGAATCAATTTAACTAATTAATTCACTCAACTCCACTGAAAGTATCAATCAATTAGAAATAGACACAATCAATTCAACTGATTTTAACTCCACAAGTGTGGTTAAACTAGAAACCAACTCCACCAACTACTTCTCCAACTCCACCAAACTCTGCCACTTGAGTTCTAACTGAATTCCTCCATGCATGAACCTATAGTAGCTCTAGGAATTGCGTAATTCCTTTAGCTAGCTGATCTGAACAATCTGTTAACTGAGTGTTAGTGCTCCAAGAGAATAAGATAATGTTTAGAGTCCAAATATTATTAAGAGCTAATAATATTCGAAATGTCTATTTTTAGACTGGCAGTCTAAAAATAGACTTCGCCCAAAATATCTAAAAATAGAAGTCCATCTATTTTCCCAACTTGACCAACCATCCACAAATAGCATCCTACAACTCATAAAATATGATCGACATGTCTAAAAATAGACTTTGCGCCAAAAATAGCCTATGGGGCCCACTTAGTGAAGGTGACTCTTTTCACTAAGCTCATCATCTTGTTGAATCTCAACAAGATCAAGAGCGGAGGATCCAAAGTGGTGGAAGATGAAGGGGGCTAACCCTTAGCCCTAGCCAAGGTCCTATGCAGCAGTCAGAACCATGGGTGCGGAAAAACTAACATGTGAAAAAATTCGGGGCCAACCCAAGGTTATGTGGTGGTAATATGAGTGTGGCACTGAGGAAGTGAGGCTATGCAGACGGGGGTGGGCGGTTAGCCCAAGCCCCCGGGCGCATGGACCCATGTGGCCCTAATTTTCTGCCCATAGGGGTCATTGGGATTTTAAAGCATTTGAAAAATTGCACCCAAACCAGCAGGAATCTCACCAACGTCGGGTGAAAATGTCGCTTGATGGTCTTGGAAAAGGAAGAATTTGTAGAATAGTTAGCATGGGAGTCCAATTTGTAGAGCAGTTAGCAATACAACTTCTTTGGAGCATAACTTTCTCATTTTTTGGCCAAATTGAGCCCAATAAGAGCCCAATTTGGGGGTTTTTACTATTCTGGAGCCATTGGAGACATTATTTATTCATTCTTAGCACTTTAAATCCATGAAATCACATATTTGAGCACTTAATGAAAGAGGCCCAACATTGGAAGCTGGACCAAGAGATGTATCCCAAGAGGGGTGAACTCTATCATTTTTCTGTCTTAAGTTGCTATGTATGGTATATTTGTCTCTATTTTGATGTTGCAAATTGAGTTTAATAACCATTACGTTTATGTTATTTTTCAAATTGATCCATTGCCTAAAATACATAAAACTTAACTTGCATATTTCCTATCACCTTCAAGTTTTTATTTTAGATCATATCCTCTCTCTTTATCTATACATATCCCCTTCTCCCTAATAATGGAGGTAGCTTCATATCTCTCATGAAGAATTTCCAAATGGTGGAAATCAAATAACTATTTTATTCTCTTTTTGTATGGTACCTTGAATGGAAACCCAGGGGAGGTAGGTGCCAAGGAGGTAGTCTTTCACCCCGGAGGAATTCTAGAAGGAAATATTGTTTTGGAATTTAAGGGTCATCTCTAACAATATTGTTGAATCTTTAGTTCTCTACCAAGGCTTAATCACATATTTCTCTCTTTACCCTTGCCATATCATTTTCTTTGGATACTTTCTAATCCTCATTCATAATATTCATAATAAGATTTATGCAAAGGATCTCAGAATGAAAACCATTCTCTCCCAAATCAAGTGACACGATTGCTACAATAGAGTGCCATTGATTGGTTTCATATCCAAATATTTAAAAATAGTGTGGCAAACCCATGTTGCCATTCACCTTAGTGCAAAAGGGACTTTTATTTTTAATGACCTACATGACAATGTTTCAATTTCATGACATTTTTAGAATTGCAAGTGTCAACCTCAAAGGAACCATCGAGAAGTAGTAATGCATATTAAGTATGCATGAGAGGCTTAAGTCACAACATGCTCCCACCCACACTGCTCACATGAAAATCCTCTGTTGCACCATGGGGAATAAATTCCCTAGTCACATCACATGCAACCAAGTTGGGATTTCCCCTAGTGTCATTCCCTAGAAGAGGTTGGTTGTAATGCAGGTTGATGGTTCTCCTCTCGGGAAATCTCTTAAGAGGTTGGAAGTTGCTTCATCCCTGGATCCCATATGAATTCAGGATTTAATTTCCCTTCAGCTATCATCTTTATCTCAATTTCACTATTTTGGAAAAGAGAAAAAAATATAAGGAACTGTGGCACACAATTGGACACAACTTTGGCAACATGAAGAAGCTCTACAAGAAATAAAAAAATGAAATTGTAGGAATTTATTAGAGGTTGGATGCTATGGACATGATAGGTGGAGTGGGAAGTCTTAGTGGTGAAGTTTGGCTATATGCACACCTTCATATAAAAGTATGAGTAGACTTATTCCAAATATTTATGCTTAATTTTTTGAAGGATGAGAATGTGGCCCTCTTACATGGTGATAAGTTTGGCGGTTCTTGGAGATCCACTTCATCTCATCATATCTCTTATGCGGTCTCTTCTTTTGTTTACACTCCAATTTCCTCAGGCTCACCCTAGTGACTTGGGGACCTCTCTGTGCCAACCCAAAACTCAACAATTCATCTTCTACCAAAGTTCAAGTAATGAGTTATAGTCTCCATGCATATTTTATGTTAATGTGTAAGAAAATTTTTATATCATCATCTTTGTGGTAGGGAGTTAAGGTCCATCACTTTAGACTAAAAGGGCATTCATTATTGTTAATTCCTCCATGCATTTATCATTATGACTTAGTTCAGAGGATTTCCATGATTGCATTGGTTGTGGATCATTGAAGGGAAAAATTCAAAACTTACACATTTTGGCACAAAATAATGTTTTTATTTTATTTTAAGCATCTTCTGATTGTCTCTCAAACCCCTAAATCCTTCATGCATTTATTTTTGATCTATTCTTTTAAATCTTCTATCATAAGGTCTTCCCTCTTTGTCTTCCTCATTCCAATCCCATGTAGCTCAACCTCCATTGTCTCACATCTATGTTTACTTGAGCATGGTCAAGACTAGCTATTATTCGCCATCCTTTTGTACTTTCCTTGGTAGTGATATGTACTATGTTCAACTACCTTGTGGCTTCTTCTTGCTATATGTATCACCCCCTCCCATTTGACCCTCACTCTGCTTCGAATTAAGTTGCACCCAAGCACCTCACATGGCTCACTCTTCTAAATCGAATTAAGTTTCACCCAAGAACCTCACATGGTTATCATGAGAGGCATAGATGAGGGGAATATGAATATGAATATGAAGGGTGGGTGGAAATACGTTTCCTTTGAGAAATAATAGTTAAGGAAAACATTACACATTGGATTCCAAGTTTGGGAAACACTCATTCATGATAGATATAATATATGTATACTATTGACCTCTACTAGCATACCAATACGATAATGGGAAAGGTCATGGTAGAACAAAGTGAAGCAAAACAAGAGTTACTACTCTATATAGATGCTTTGTAACTACAAGGGAGAATCCCAAACCGCAAGGGGACTACCCTCGCCAAGAGGATATTATATTTGAAATTATCAATCAGTGATGAAGAGAACAATGAATCTTCAGCTCAGCAAGCAAATCCCCCCTAACATAATGGTTGGACTATTTATTTCTATTTTCACACTTAAAAGCAAGTTGTTTAACCTCCTTATAAACTTCAATATGAAGCCTATTATAAATGTCAATAACACTTAAACATGCTCCAATGAGATGAAATTGGATAGATTACAACACGCATGACCATTCTCAATCTTGAAATGACAAACATAGTCTCGTCTTTGATCAATAATTGTTTCACTACAAACTTATATCTTTGTTAACCATTTATTTATTGACCATGTAATAATGACACCTTCTCTATATGGTTATATTTCAAAGTAATAGTTAAGGATTTAAAAATAAAGATAAACAAAAAAAGGTTAGAGATATTAATTATATTAAAAATGTAATATTAAAAATTGAAAAAGATATTATGAGAAAATTTTAATAGAAAATAAAATAAAACAAAATAATTAAATTAAACAAAACAAATATGAAAATTAAAATTAGATAAATATAATAGATTTATTAAAAAAACATTATAAATAAATATACAATTATTAATTAAATTGACTTTTGAGTAAGTACCCTTCAAAAATTTGAATGGTTATTTAATTATTTTTAATTGAATATATATCAAATTGGAATTAAATTCAAAATTAAATCATGAAAATAATAAAATAAAATTAAATAAAAATAAAATATTATAAAAATTAAAACAGTTAAAATTATTATGATGATGATGACGATGGTTAACGTCCACTCCACTGAGACCAATCTTTGGTTTATCGGACCTAAAGAAAAGAGTTATTTAGTTTGATTTAAGATTTTATTCCTATGCTCAAAAAGCTTGGAGAGAAGCCTCCCAAGCTCACTATACTTTTGACATCTTAAAAGGTTAGAAAGGTCAGTATTGCAACAAAGATTATGAAATTGAGCTCTAATGTGGTTGCACGGGGGGCACTCTAAGTTAAATTAGTTTTTATATCATAAAATCTAGTTAATCCTACTTTTTATCTATTTAAATCTCTTGTCACAAACTAATCTTTCATCTAAATAATATTTTAAAAAATTATAATTTTAATATAATATTATTTAATAAAAAGTTTATAAATAATTCAAAAAGTTATATAATCATTAAATTATTACAAAATAAATTAACAAATATTTCAATTTATTTTTTTCAAAAAGAAATAAAATTACAATCTAATTTATGTGAAAATTTAAATTACTGCTATTAACAAAAATAAAACTGTAAAACAACATTAATAATTAACTCAAACATATTATTTCTAAATACTGAATTTTTTTAATAAAAAATAGCAATTTTTACAACACTGAATATTTAAGGCAAAAATTCATTACACTTTCCATAGAATCCAAATAAATATTTAAAGCAAAAATACATAACACTTTCCATGGAATCCAAACATTCTGAAAACACAACTATCAACATAGATTCCCATAGATTATTTTTTGACGAAACAACTATTAACTGAAAACATCCATGTCATACTTTTATGTTACATACATTGGCTTCAAAATATATTTTTAAACATGAACGTTGGTTTTAGTAAATTAAGCTTGCAGATGTATTTGAATATATTTTAATAAAGTTATATCATTACTTGGTGTTTCTATTTTTGTACTATACATTTCGTTATATTATAAAATTATTATAATATAAAAATAGAAACAATTTTTTAACTTTTATTTTAATAATGATTTAAAATATAAAAATGGATATAAAATCTTTAAAGATATGAGCCAACTTCATTAAAAAAAAACTTTTATAATCACACTTACACTTATTTATGAAACCCTAAAAAAAAACACAATGTGTTATAACTGCTTTATTTTCTAGAGTATAACCACAAGAATTTATCTTAGCATCAGGCTTTGAATTTGATTTATATATATCTTAATATGATTTTATTATATATATCTTAATATGATTTTAAAATACATTTGCCTGAAATGAAGATCCAATTTGATTTTCATATATATATATATATATATCTTAATATGATTTTAAAATACATTCATTGAGCAGTTGTCTAAATTTAAAATTCGAAGGCCAATATTTGAAAATGTAGGAGCGGATGAGGCATTGAATACATTGCCAAACCTCATAGCTAGATGTTGGACTGTCCAATATCTGCATTAATTACATTTGAGTGGAGCTTGCCAGAGGCAGAGTGATCGAGTTGCCGGAAAGTCCATAGATATGTATGGTTCTCATGGATATGTAGTATGCCCTCTCATGGAAATATTATTGATCGCTGGGATGACTATGGGAAATTGCATTGATATCTAGAGCATTAATGGGCCTATAGCCTTGGAAATAAGGCTTTCCAGGACATCATGGCATGTAATGGAAGTTGTTAACTAATAGGAAGGGTCCATTTAGAGTAGAGGGGTGGTCCCACTAGGAAGCATGATCCCAGAGGTTGGTCCCCGACATTTCAGAGGAAAGGTGCATTCTGAAGGTGCGGGGTAGCTTGGAACCAAGATGCTGTGCCATACTTGTGAGCCCAATTGTCTTCGTATTGGTGCAACGTGGCCCCACATTACAGGTCATCTCGGAGGATTTTCCTCGATGAATCTCAAGGGAGCATATAATTAAGGGGTTGGGGTAAAATACCTGGGGAATGACGATATTGTCAGCAACAAGAACCCAATCTGTTAGTTAAAGTGCTTATAATATATAATCATATATAAGGATATTGAACCATTTTTTATGGTGGAGGGGCAATGCACATGCATAGCATCGAGGCATGCCACATCGGTGAGTGACTCGGAAGTATAGTGGCATGCCACATGGTGACCACATCGGTGCCACATAGAAGAAAGAGAGAGATGACAACAATTAAATTAATGAAACTTTAGAGGACCATAAATTGCAATTATGAAGTCCAAATTGGGGAAAATTTCATATCATCGAACTCGTCTCGATGAGACGAATACAACAATGTCATCCATTTGAAGTTTTGAGGAAATTGAAAAATATCAAAATTTTTAGATCTCAATTTCCATAATGCTACCTTGGATCTTGGGTCAGCAGAGTAATCACTTTTTTCTAACCTATCTCGTGTGATGGGTTAAGAGGGGTTTTTTTACAGGGGGTACTAGAGCCAAGTTCAACACTTGGACTGGATGAGCTCTATCATGGGAAAATAATGGCTAGGTTCTTTCCAAGCCCTTGTGAATAAGTACTCTGTTAAGAAGTTGATAGAGAAAAGGGGCTTCATATTTAGTTTTAAAAAATGGATGAAGCAAATGTTTAGGTGTTAAAAGTTAGCCTGTGATTGATTGCTTGCATGTGTGGTTGATATGCTTACCTTGTGATTTAATTATGTAGCATAGTATTAACGATGGATATGATTTTATTGTTATTGATGTCCATAACTATGGTGGTGTACTGGCACTATTGGAAAAGTGGTTTACTTTTACACACTTGGAATAGGTATGTGTGTGAACCATTACATGGCATGAGGGATTTTGGAAATTCATGTGGCTGGTATTGCACATTTTTCTATCGATATTATATATATGTTGTATATGTATGTGTGTGTGTACATATATTGGATGGGGAAATCCCATGGCTCGTTTTACTAAAGGTATATTGTTTGAAAGTTAAGCAGTTGATAAATTCATGTTAGCGAGTGCAGTTCTTGCAATGCATCCTATTTATGAGTGTGAAAAAAAAATTAAGAATATGATCTATGCTAACGTGACATGTAGAGTCCCAACTAAATCCATGAAGTTACACATGTTATAATTGTTGGCCTTAATAAAGAGGCCAAATATTTTTGAAACATTTTAATAGCTAATGTAAAATGATAATGGTGGTATTAGTAAAGAGGTTGATTATAATTACTCTATTAGTATCGATCATAGATGGAATTATAACCTTTGCAATTGCATGATGATATCTATGATAATTTGGTTGTGATATATAGTTGATAACCATCCTATGGATGTATGAATAGCTATAGGACATCATGTTGACTTAACTTGGTTATATGACCACTGGTATATGTATTTTTATGTAATTAATGAACTAATAATTGAGTGTGGCAACACATGGGAGGAATAGAAGAATTGAGGGCTCAGCTCAAGGAATTGGAAATTGAGCTTAGGGTCTGTAAGGAATAGATAAAACAACTCACCATGAAACAACAAGAACTGAGCGAATGAAATTCTGAACTTCAAAAACATATGTAGGAATTCACATATCAAATTGAATCCTCAAAAAGGAAAGATGACACTGGCAGTAAGGGTCCCCATGAGAAGGGAAAGGAAAAGAGGATATTTTCCTATTGTTTCCATGGAGAAAATCACCTGAGAAAGGACTATACTCATAGGTAGAAAAAAAAAATAGTCCCTGTGAGCCACAGGGACACAGATTAGTTATGAAACATGCCAAGAAGGAGGAGTGGAAATGTAAGACTTCAAGGTTTTTGTGATCCTTGTAAAGAAGGCTTGAACTAATTTTGGTACATGAATATACACATGTATATACATATGCACACTTATATGATGGATGAAAGTGCCATGAACTCAGGACTTCTGGGGATTTTTTTTTTTTTTTATACATATGTGTTGTGGTTTTGATTTTATCAATTTCATGGATTTATATGATTTGATCATACAATTATGTGTGCCCATGTTGTTTTTTTTTGCGGTATTTTTTATTATTTTTGTTGTGAATTTATTTTTTACAATATTTGCCTTTGTTTCCTGTTGAAATTGCCTTCGATTTTATATTTCTTTTTTATTTTATGTTTTTGGGACTCAAGGAAAGTTGTTTGGGGGGCAGGAAGCCACGTGGGTCTCATGTAGAGGGTCGAGGAGGACCAACAGAACAATACAAATCAAGAGATTCCTATGCATAATTCATGAGCATAAATGAAATGATAAAGGTCAGGAAAGGGAAGTGCATAATTGTTAGCCACCTGTAAAATTTGATTATCCCAAAAGGTGGCTTAATCTATTTTGAGCCTTCAAGGAACAATTTTTCTTACTAAAAACTGTTGGCTCTTGAAGACTTTTGAAGGCCTCATGCCTCTGTCCAAACCTTCACTGTTTTTCCCATCTTGAAAACTCTGAAATCCTGCTAATTCCCAAAAAGAGTACTGCTGCAAGCACCATTTTCCCCTTCCTCCTCTTCAAAAACTAACCTCTTTTTCTATCCCCCCATTTCCCATGAAAACCCCTCATTTTTAAGTTTCTCCCCTTTCCACTTCATAAAAACCCTTGATAAGGTTTTAAGACTCTCTCTTAACCTTATCGAAAGCCTCAAATCCCTTTCAAAATCCTTGAAAAACCATTAAAATGCATATTTTCTATGTATTGGGCTTAAGCCCCCTTCGTCTAAAGTCTCTAACCCTTTTCATCCATGCGCCCTGGCGCCAGAACCAGGCGCTGAGTCAGTCAGCACTTATCCATTTTAAACAATTATTCCGCCCCGAAAATATTAAAAAAACCTTTGTTATTTGCAAATTTCGAGTTTTATTTTAGTTTGTAAAGTTTTCCATCAAAAGTGTATTCACTAAATTACACCATCGATCTACTTCCACAGACGATTTGCGTAGATCATCTCCGTGGTCCCCACCGCCATAAGCCACTTGTCAGAAACCGACCGTATCCATCGCACCGCCCTTGGGAGAAAAGCAATTGTTTTCCTCGATCGCCGCCATTTCAATTCTAAGACACGCATCCCGGGCACCGTTTGGAAAACTCCATGGCTTATCGCATTATTGTTCTGCATGCTGACACCTTAGCCGATATTTCCGTGCGCCACTGACTGGAGGCCATTCGACGGCGTTCGTCGAAGATACGCGCGATAACCGGCTCCCTACAGGATATCTAATCACTCGTCGTCGGACTGATTCCGTTAGACGATGGCCCACTGCCACGCCCGCATTTCTCATTTGACTTTCAACCTCCACTCCTGACCGTCGATCTTTGCGCGATCGACGGCTCAGATTTAATATTTTTCCGCTCGTTCTACGATTTTTTCCGATAAATCCTGACCATTGGATGGTGCCATCCAACGGCCACGCTCCCTCCACACGTCCTTTGAAGCAGTCAACCTATATATGCAAGATTTTGTAATAGTTGTTTGTATTTTTGCAGGGTTTAAATGGTTTTCCGCCATTCTGAAGAAAATTCGAAGGCAGAGAATGACGACCCTCCCGCCTTCGATTCCTCAAAGGAAATCATCCACAGGGTTAAAATGCACGTTTCATCGATGTTTCATGAGGCATTGATGCCATTCGAACCCTGTGCAATCCTGCACATTTGAAAGACACAGCAAGTCAATCACAAATCAAGAGTATCAGTATAGAAGACCAGAATGCACCAGAACAGAGGATTAAAGGACGGATTTGTGGGGATTACATCTAAGATGCTTACCAAAAGCCTAATCCCCGAACTAAAACACAGTTTTAAGGAAAAATCAGAGTGTTTCATCTGACAGAAAGCTCCACCGCCTTAGTTAAAGAAAATCAATTCTTCTCAGCTACTACAAAAGACACTTGTGCCTCAAAGAAATCAAATACATGGCGAAGTTATTGCATGAAATCAAATATCTCCGTCACAACACGGCTAAAGGGTAATTCTGCGAACAAACTTAATGACAAAATATCTACAGAGTTACTCTAACATGACACAGAGCCTCAAAGGTCAAATTAAGCTTCCACCGAGCTTAAAATCTTTATGTAAATCATTTAATACAGAAGATACCTATTGTAAGCTTCTTCGTTGAGCCCCCCAAAGGCCGAGAAGCCATTTAAGTCTGTATTAATTAGTTTTTGAGATATTTTTTTAGATCTCACCTCCTCATTCTTCTATATATGCTTCTAAAGGAAATGAGTGGGGGGTTGGTTGGTTGTTGTTGATCACAAGCTGTAATATTGAAACTCTCTGAAATCAATACATAGTCCTTTGAAGTTGAAGAACAAATTGAAGTCTTGGAGATCTTGATGATGTTGTTGCATGTTTGTTCCTGAGAAGGCTCTATCACTGGATTCATGAGCTTGGCTGTTGGTGAAGTATTCTGAACTGTCACATGTTTTTCCTTGTTTCCATTATGTTCCATAATTTCTCACTACAATAGGATAGAAAATAATAGGCTAAGAAATGACTCCTGGAAGCACCTTAGACCCGTTCATCCTTCACTGTTTTATGTTTTCTTCTGCTGAAGTATTTTAGAGGCTTTAATCTTTCTCTTTAGTCTTCATGCTTGTTTATTTCCTTAATAGTTTGAACAGTTGGTTTCAGCATGATTTATGGTTTTCCCTGCTTGTTTGATGCCACTTAAAAACTATTATTGAAGTCTCCCTTTGAAGTTCTTTGCTTACAATGAATCAAAGAGGTCTGTTTTGATCTTGCCCTTTGTCCTCACTTAAACAATTGGCTTAAAGGTCGTTATAATTATGATCATAGATGTTTTTAGGTGTTCCCTCTTCTATGACTGTAATTATCAGTAAATATTTTATGTTTTCTAAGTCCTTTAGAATAAAATCTTTGAGGAAATAGGGTGTTCCCCGAATCTTAGATTTCATTTTGAAAGTTGTCTTGAAGCCATTATTTTCTTAAAGAATGTTTGTAGAATTTATGGTTAGCCCTGTCTACCAAATATCTCTTTATTGTTTAAATTATGTTTTCAGGTTCCCTTTGTTGAGAATTCAATTTCTCTTTCCAAATCATTAATGTTCATCCCATTCCAAAAACAAAAGGATCCTGTGGCCAAGTTAGATTTGCCCTTTGATATCCCATATCCTTTGATGAGTTTGCTATGACCTTTTCTTGACTCCATTGCCCAATGAACCAGATGTTTCTCCATTCTGTGTATCTTTCCTAGACCTTTCATGTTCTGTTGTATCAATTCAATCCAACCAAACGAACAAACAACACCTACACTTAATAACTAGTCTAAAATCAATATTATAAGCACACAAGATAAACTTTTGCAAACAAACATTTGAGAGATCCCTCTCTGAGAACAGGAGGACTAGATCCTGTAACTCTAAAGATTGGTTCTGATGTTGCCTTGTCTTTTGATTTGCCAAACTATCAAAACACGGGACACCAACATAATGGTGATCATGGTGGGACACTGAGTAAAATATGCAAAACAAAACACTCACTGTCTAAGTATAACATAAGTAACCTTCTTCAAGCACTACCAAGAAATGGTAATCATGATAGGACCTTTTGAATCAATGACAAACTAAGTAACCCTTAGGATTCTCATAAAACCTTGTCAAACCTTGAAGATTTCAGTTACCAAGCCATAAGAGTAAACTCTGTACGTTTTGACACCCTAGCTAAGTGTTGAATCAGACTTAGAACACTCTCTTAACCTATAAGACCAAAACAACTCAGAAAAACCCAAAACATTTCAGTTTGGATTCATAATAAACTTGGTGGTGGACCATAAAACCTTTTACCTCCAAAAGAGCTAAAATTCCCACCTGGAAACTCCACAATCCTAAAAATAGACCTTAAGACTCCACTGGGAAGACCCCAAGTCTTAATAATATCATACAAACTCAGCCAGAAAGCTTTAAGATTAAAATTTTCCTTCTTCTGAAAAGATCAGTTAGCCTCTTAAAGATTGTCATATTTTGTTAATTTTTTTTTTTCTTTTTACCAGGTCTGAAAAACATAACATAGTGGCTCCTAGAAAGATTCATACTAGAGCCTACCCTGACCCAAACCCACTGGAAGAAGTTGACAACCCTAAAATTATACTTAGGAAGTCTTCCAAGATAAAATTTTCAACTGTTTTCAGATCACCCTTGAGATCTAGTTCAGTCCCTGAAAATCTCGCAGCCCTACACCAATCACAAGTCGATTTAAGAAATACTTTTAGAACTAGGTCACTTGATGATATAATTCAGATAGATTTTGAGTCCTCACTTTCATCTCCTGAAGCAAGTGAACCTCTTGGTAGCAGAGAAACAACACCTCCTGACTTACATTTTCTTCACAACTTAGGTGTCTCTCATCCAAGATCAACTCAACAGTCTATTCCTGGTCCATCCACTTCTGCTCACCCTTCATCCACTGCTCAAACCACTACACCTCAGCCCACTGTTCCTGTTATAAATCCGCTCCTTGTAAATCCACCCCCACCACCTATCATGGCAGCATGGTATGCTCCCCTAGTCCTCCCTGTACCATTAGTTAATATTCCACAGGACTATCAGTCCAAAATTACATTATATGATGCTAACAATGCTATAACTGCATCACAACATGTGGATAAAATGAATGACTACTTTGACAGAAACGAAATTGATGATGATTCTGTCAAGCTTAAGTTATTTGCTCAGAGCCTAGGGGGAGAAGTAAGAAAATGGTTCAAAGGTTTAGCCCCCCATAGTATTAATGATCTCCAAGGCTTCCATCAAACGTTCTTAAATAAATGGGAAGTAAAGAAAAACCCTCTCCAAGTCCTTTCTGACTACAAAAACCTCCATAGAAACACTGGAGAAAGTGTGCAAGCTTACTGCACTAGGTTCAATAGTGTGTATAATGCACTTTCCCCAGAACTAAAACCTCCACAGGGCTCAGCTTTAAATAAATTTCCTGAAGGGTTTGACTCTGACATGACCTATCAGCTGAGAGAAAGAAATCTTGCAACTCTGGAAGATATGTAACAGGGTGCCCTTTCTGTGGAAGTCAACTTGATGGAGAAGAGAGCAAGAATGAAAACTGAGAAGAGAGTGTCTTTTAGAGAAGAGTCCACTCCTTCTACTTCAAGCTCAAAAATGGAGAGGATGTTGGAAGAAATGATGAAAGAGATGAGCATAATTAAGAGAGCACAAGCAAATCAAAATCAAACTGCTCCTCGAAATAGAAATCAGAATTATAGAAGAGAAAACAATCAAGACAAACAGAATGAGAATGACCAACATATTAGACCTCCCTTCCAACAAAACTATGTAGATCAATATGAGGAAGATAGGGAGTTGGAAAGGTTGGAAGAAGATCATGTAAACTTGATTGGATCAGACAGTGGAGATGATGTTTTCCTCACTGAGGAAGAACAAGGATTCTTCTCTTATGATCAAAATACAAACACCTATAAAAACTCTGATGACTATAGATTAGGTTTTGAAAATGCAATTATGGAAGTACATAAACAGTATGATCTTAGGAGTAAGGGAAGCATAGATAACTTAAAAGACAAGAACACTAATACTGTTGTCAAGAAAAACGTAGAAACTCAGTCCAAAAAGACAGCAGAGAAGACCAACACTTTGGCTAAGAAACCCGACTTAAACAAAGACAAAGGGGTCCAGCCAAATATTGAACACAGTACCCCTAGCACTTCAGTTAGTGGTCCTAATAAAACTATCCCAATTACCAGTCCAAACAAGGTTCAACAAATCAAAATTGCTGAAAAGAATTCAATTGAAAAAACAGATGCAAATATCAACAAATCAATTATTCCTTTCAGTTTTGAGGGAGAGATTGCTAAGATAAAAATTTCCATTCCCTTAGCTGAACTAGTAACCCAAGAAGTGTACAAAAACCAAGTTTTGAAAGCTTTGAACCTAGGAAGTGATACTGACACCTTAAACTTGACAGATGACAAACCTGAGTTGTTGTTTGGTCCAGAAGTTGAAGGAAAATACCAAGAAGGGTCTGTCCCTCCCTTCTATGTTAGCTTGAACATACATGAGAAAATTTTACACAATGCTATGTTAGACTCAGGAGCTTCACACAATCTAATGCCCAAGGTAGTGATGGAAAGCTTAGGCTTAGAAATTACTAAACCATACAAAGACTTGTATTCATTTAACTCAAGCAGAGTCAAGTGTTTGGGTTTAATCAAAGATTTATGTGTTACTCTAGCTCAGATCCCTGCTAAGAGTCTAGTTATGGATATAGTTGTAGCTGACATTCCCCCTAAGTATGGCATGCTCTTATCAAGATCTTGGGGAGCCAAACTTCAAGGAAGCCTTCAAATGGACATGTCTTATGCCACCATCCCTGTTTTTAACCAAAACAGAAGACTATACAGGGAATCTCACATGAAGTACATGGTGAGAAACATAGACAAACCAAAAAACTCTCCAATCTATTCTATTCAATCAAGTTTAGATTCCTTTATCTTATGTAATGAAGATGAAATTACTCAACAAGATAAAGAAAACATAGACCCAATCAGTTCACCACAACAATCCAATCTTCCCTTCAATCAAATTCAAAACATTACCAATCAACAGCAACAAGAAAATGAAAATAAGGATGGCATACTTTGGAAAATAAATTTTGATGGATCTTGTAATAAAACAAGTGCAGGAGCAGGTGTGTGGATTCAAAATACAAAACAGAGTTTTTCATACAAATTGGATTTCCCATGCACTAACAATATTGCTGAGTATGAAGCACTTCTCCTAGGCTTACAATTGCTTAAATAGTTAGAAGCCCAGAGGATATCAATCTTAGGAGATTCTGAACTTATCATAAAACAAATCAAAGGAGAATACTCAGCTAAAAATCCAAGACTTAGGGAATATTGAAACGCTTCCCTTGATCTATTGAAAACCTTTGAAAAGTATGAACTTATTTTCATCCCAAGAGAATTGAATCATCTACCAAATGAACTCGCTTTCAATGCCAGCAATTTCCAGATACCTGAAATAAATGAACAACTCATTGTGAAGGTAAAACACAGGCCTGCCGTGCCCGATAACGAAGATCACTGGCAAGTGTTTGATTCTGACAAACACATAGATGATTTCTTGAAATCAAAAAATGATTTCAGCATACCAATATCAGAAACCAACCATACAAAAAATTGCTTATATATTGAACAAATCCCAGAAGTTGAAATGACATATATTGCTGATATAAATCACTATGAAAATCCTTTTGACGCAGAGATAACTGACAATGCAGACCAAGAAGACTTGGAATTTTTACAGTGCAAAAATGATAAAATTCCAAGAGGTCTAGCACCTTTAGAACACCTTTTTGACTTTAACGATGTAGCCAAAGAACCAAGAATGGAGCCTGTGGAAATGGATGTAGAAGAACATAAAATAGGCAGTCTAGCAGAACCTAAGATGATTAAACTGTCCAACACTCTCTCAGCTCACATAAAATTGCAGTATATAGAGTTGTTTAAAGAGTTTAAAGATGTTTTTTCTTGGGGATACAATGACCTAAAATCATACGATACCAACATCATCCAACATAAAATCCCTTTGAAGGAAAATAAAAAGCCTTTTAAACAAAAACTAAGGAGAATAAACCCTCTTTTACTCCCTTTAGTTAAGGCAGAAATTGAAAAGATGCATGCTGCTGGAATCATAGTACCCATTAGATTTTCAGAATGGATATCAAACTTAGTTTCTGTTAGAAAGAAAACAGGGGAAATCAGGCTCTGTATTGACTTTAGGAATTTAAATAGAGCCTCCTTAAAAGACAACTACCCCTTACCCAAAATGGACCATATACTTCAGAAGGTAGTTGGGTCAAAAAGGATTTCCCTCTTAGATGGGTTCTCAGGTTACAACCAGGTGTTAGTGCTCCCAAGTGATCAAATCAAAACTGCTTTTACCACGCCTTGGGGCACCTTTATGTATGTCAAAATGCCTTTCGGATTAATGAATGCAGGGGCCACCTTCCAAAGGGCCATGGACATAGCCTTTTCTGAAGATATTGGCTATTTCATAATTATTTACCTTGATGACATAACTGTCTTTTCAAAAACTGATGAAGAACATTTGATTCACCTAAGAAAAGTTTTTGAGAAGTGTAGGAAATTTGGCTTGTCATTGAATCCCAAGAAAACACTCTTTGGTCTCCAAGAAGGTAAAATTCTTGGCCATATAATTTCAGAAGAGGGAATCAAAATAGACCCTACAAGGATAGATGGCATATTGCAGATCAGCCATCCAAGGAGCCTCAAAGAATTGCAATCTTTCATCGGAAAGATTAATTTTCTGAGGAGGTTTATTCCTAATCTTGCTGAGCTATTAAAAAACATTACAAACATGCTTAAGAAATATGTCGGTGTAAAATGGACTTTACCAGCTAAACAATCATTCAAACTGGTCAAACAAGCTCTTACTCAAGCACCAGTCCTGATTAGTCCAGATTTTACCAAAGATTTCTATATCTTTTCCTTTGCATCTGAACATACAATAGCTGCAGTTTTACTTCAAAAGAATGATTTGGGGCAAGAACAACCAATATCTTTCTTTAGTAGGGCCTTAAGAGATGCTCCTCTCAAATATAACATCATGGAGAAACAAGCCTTAGCATTAGTGAAAGCATTAAAAGACTTTAGGGTCTATATTTTACACTCTCACATAATTGCTTTTGTTCCACATACTGTTGTCAAGGACATTCTAAGTCAAGACCCTGATGGTAAAAGGGGAAAATGGATTGAAACTATTCTTGAATATGACTTAGAAATCAGGCCCACCAAACTAGTTAAAGGGCAAGGATTAGCAAAACTTATGGCTGAGTCTAACTTCCAAGCACTAGACATGAATATGGTAGATGTGTTGGAAGAAATAGAAGAATATACTGCTCCTTTTATTGAAGAAACATTTCTAAATTCTCCTTGGTATGCTGACATTATTTATGTGCTTTTATATTTAAATGCCCCTCCTTCTTTGTCTAAAACTAAAGCTAGATTCTTGAAACAAAAGGCTTTGAGTTTTTGTATCTTAGATGGAGTATTATATTGGAAAAATGTTGTTGGAATTTTTCTTAAATGTTTACTTGAAGATGATGCAGGAAAAATCATGCATGAGTTGCATGACGGAGAATGTGGAGGACACCTCTACTGGAAGGCCACAACAAACAAAATTCTTAGATCTGGTTACTATTGGCCTACCCTTTTCCTAGACACTCAAAAGTTGGTCATGTCTTGCCATAAGTGTCAAATCTTTGATGGTAAAAGAAAACTTCTTCCTTTACCCTTACATCCTATCAGAGTTGAGGCACCTTTTCAACAATGGGGTTTAGACTTCATTGGGGAAATTCACCCATCCTCCTCAGCTCAACATAAATGGATCCTCACAGCCACTGACTTCTTTACCAAATGGATAGAAGCTATACCCTCCAGAAATGCTAATGACTCTGTCATTATCAAGTTCATTGAAACAAATATTCTATCCAAATTTGGTCGTCCCAGAAAAATCATAACAGACAATGTTGTTGCTTTTAAATCTAAGAAGATGGTTGATTTCTGTTACAAATACCACATAACCTTGGGCCATTCCACTTCTTACTATCCCCAAGGAAATGGATTAGCTGAATCTTCCAACAAGAGCCTCATCAATATCATTAAAAAGCTGTTGGAACAAAATCAGAAATCATGGCACAGTAAGCTGGTTCATGCCTTATGGGCTGATAGGCTAACTACAAAGAAATCAATAAACATGTCCCCCTATCAGCTAGTCTATGGCATGGATGCAGTCTTTCCCACCTCATTGGGAGTGCCAGTCATGAAGCTCCTTCAAGAAGTGCAGATTGAAGAGAATGATATGCAGAGAAGAATCAACCAAACAATCCATTTACAGCAGACCAGAGAGGAAGTCTATGAAAGAACACAGTTAGTCCAAGAAAATATGAAGAAGCTATTTGATAAGAGGACTAAGGAAAACAATTTCCAAATTGGAAATGTTGTTCTTAAATGGGATTCAAGAAGAGAAGAGAAGGGAAAACATGGCAAGTTTGAGAACTTGTGGAAAGGGCCTTATATTGTTCATGCTGAGAGGGGTCACAATGCATTTTTCTTGAAATAATTGAATGGAGAAGATCTATATGGAGGTCTTGTCAATGGCAGGATGCTCAAGCATTAATTTTGCCAAGAATCTTAAGTTTCAAAGCATTTTATTTTTCATTGTAAATATCATAGTCTAACCATTGCATTCAAAGTTAGAAAAATCAAAAATACAAAAACAAAGAAAGAAAAAAGAGAGGGAAGATTGTAAAAACAATAAAGGTATAGCCCCTTACCAAAAAAGAGAAACAAATCTGAAAGCGTGCAAGCTTAAATGCCACTCCTGAGTAACACACTTCTAGTTAGTCAAACAGTTTAATCTTGACTAATTAGCTTTAAATTTTCTGTTGATAGGATAGTAAATTCGATTTGCCAAACTGTTTAAACTTGGCTTATCAATAGATAGTTTAGGTTAGAAATTAAAGGTTCGAACATGCTCAAAATCTGAACCTAAAAGTTTCAAAGAGAAAATGACTCAAATTTGTTTCAAATTCTGATTCAAAAGATGTAAAATCTAGTTCTGATCAGATTAAAACCTGAACCAGAATAAAAGCAAAGATAGCTCAAAACAAAGATCAAAATAGAGCTGTAGAAAGGAGGAAGGAAATGTTTTCAAATTTCAGATCTCAAGCTTTCCCTTTTGTTTTAAATTTTGTGCAAAATAAATGTCTATGTGCATTTTGTCTTTTATGCCATAGACCAGCATCAAGTTAGACTGTCCAATCCTAACTTGAATGTTTTTCAATTTCTGTTGTAGAATTTAGAGAATGAAAGTCTGTTGTACAGTTTAATCCCAACAGACAATAGATTAGGTAGAGAAGCATCTAAACTCAACTGTTTAATCTGAGTTTAGGGAGATATAAGGAGTATAATTAGATTAGTTTTATGCTTTCAAAAGAATAAAATGTTGTGAAAAGAGTTTGCCAATCCAAGTGCACTCTGATGAAGAAAAAATGTTAGATCAGTAAGATTGGGTAGGTAGAAAGTTGTATTGATGAAGTCCATTATTCTTCATGACTACTATTATGTTTCCAGAGCTAAGCAAGATCATCCAGCATCCTAGAGAATATAATGGATGAGGCACAGGTCAGCCTCCTAGAGAATCCAAGTCTGAAGTTCTTGATGCCTTCAAGAAGGCACCATCCCCAAGTGGAGCCATTGTTAGCCACCTGTAAAATTTTATTATCCCAAAAGGTGGCTAAATCTATTTTCAGCCTTCAAGGAAAAAAAATTTCTTACTAAAAACTGTTGGCTCTTGAAGACTTTTGAAGGCCTCATGCCTATGTCCAAACCTTCACCACTGTTCCCATATTGAAAACTCTGAAATCCTGCTAATTCCCAAAAAGAGTACTACTGCAAGCACCATTTTCCCCTTCCTCCTCTTCAAAAAACTACCCTCTTTTTCTATCCCTCCATTTCCCATGAAAACCCCTCATTTTTACGTTTAACCCCTTTCCACTTCATAAAAAACCCTTGATAAGGTTTTAAGACTCTCTCTTAACCTTATCGAAAGCCTCAAATCCCTTTCAAAATCCTTGAAAAACCATTAAAATGCATATTTTCTATGTGTTGGACTTAAGCCCCCTTTGGCTAAAGTCTCCAACCCTTTTTATCCATGCGCCACGAGCGCCGAACAGTATTTCGAGCGGTCGAGGTTCTTGCTCCGTTTTTAACAATTAATGCTTGAAAATATTAAACCCTTTGTTATTTGCAAATTTGGGTTTTATTTTATTTTGTAAATTTTCCCATAGGTGCGGTCTTCCACTAAATCTACACGTCGATCTACATCCACGGATCGGACGGTGCGGATTTCATCTCCCCATGGTCCCCACGCCCATAATGATTGCCCAAGCACGGCGGTGTCCGCCACCGCGCCCGCCAGGCGGGCGGCCCTGGGTCGCCGACGGTTCCCTTTGCGCACACTTGACACGCGTCCCCTGTAATTTTTCAAAACCACTTGCTCATCACGCATTATCATTCGTATGCGGATGCCCAGCGATATTGCCGTGCGCCGTCTGATCTGGGGCAGGCCATCCAACAGCTATCGCTCGTCAAAGATGCATGCGCGATAACCGGGCTCCCGGCGCGACATTCGATCAACCTCCGTCGTCGATCTGATTTGCAGATCGACGGTCCAAAATTCATTGCCCAGATTCCCTCCATTTGAATTTCAACTTTCGCTCCCCACCGTCAATCTTTGCGCGATCGACGGCTCAGATTCATTCTCCTTTTCTGCCTCCTCGTTCAATCTCGACCGTCGATCTCTGGACGATCGACGACTTGGATTTAATATTTTTCCACCCATTCTACGATCTCTACCGATCAATCCTGACCGTTGGATGATTCCATCCAATAGCCACGCTTCCTCCACATGCCTCCGCAACAATAAACCTATAAATGCATAGATTTTATAATAAGTTGTTTGTATTTTGCAGGGTTTCGAGGTTTTAACGCCATTTTTCGAGGAAAATTCGAAGGCGGAGGATGACGATCCTCCCGCCTTCGATTTTCCAAGGAAAATCATCACAGGGTTTTGACTCCATGTTTATCAATGATCTGTGAAGGCATTGATGCCTTTCAAACCCTGCACAATCCTGCACATTTGAAAGAAATAACAAGTCAATCAAAAATCAAGAGTATCAGTATAGAAGACCAAAATGCACCAGAACAGAGAATTAAAGGACATATTTGTGTGGATTACATCTAAGATGCTTATCAAAAGCCTAATCCCCGGAATAAAACACAGTTTTAAGGAAAAATCGAAGTGTTTCATCTAACAGAAAGCTCCACCACCTTAGTTAAAGAAAATCAATTCTTCTCAGCTACTACAAAAGACACATGTGCCTCAAAGAAATCAAATACAGGCTGAAGTTATTGCATGAAATCAAATATCTGCCTCACAACACAGCTAAAGGGTAATTCTGCGAACAAAATTAATGACAAAATAGCTACAGGGTTACTCTAACATGACACAGAGCCTCAAAGGTCAAATTAAGCTTCCACCGAGCTTAAAATATTTATGTAAATCATTTAATACAGAAGACACCTATTGTAAGCTTCTTCGTTGAGCACCCCAAAGGCCGAGAAGCCATTTAAGTCTGTATTAATTGGTTTTTGAGATCTTTTATCAAATCTCACCTCCTCATTATTCTATATATACTTCTGAAGAAGATGAGTGAAGGGTTGGTTGTTGTTTGATCACAAGCTGTAATATTGAAACTCTCTGAAATCAATACATAGTCCTTTGAAGTTGAAGAACAAATTGAAGTCTTGGAGGTCTTGATGATGTTGTTGCATGCTTGTTCCTAAGAAGGCTCTATCATTGGATCCATGAGCTTGGCTGTTGGTGAAGTATTCTGAAGTGTTTTATGTTTTTTTTTCCCCCTGTTTTTATTATGTTCCATAATTTCTTACTACAGTAGGATAGAAAGTATTAGGCTAAGAAATGACTCCTAGAAGCACCTTAGACCTGTTCATCCTTCACTGTTTCATGTTTTCTTCTGCTGAAGTATTTTAGAGGCTTTAATATTTCTCTTTAGTCTTCATGCTTGTTAATTTCCTTAATAGTTTGAACAGTTGGTTTCAGCATGATTTATGGTTCTCCCTTCTTTTTTGCTGCCACTTAAAAAATTGTTATTGAAGTCTCCCTTTGAAGTTATTTGCTTACAGTGAATCAAAGAGGTCTATTTTGATCTTGCCCTTTGTCCTCACTTAAGTAGTTGGCTTAAAGGTCGTTATAATTATGATCATAGATGTTTTTAGGTGTTCCCTCTTCTATGACTGTAATAATCAGTAAATATTTTGTTTTTTCTAAGTCCTTTAGAATAAAATATTTGAGGAAATAGGGTGTTCCCCGAATCTTAGATTTCATTTTAAAAGTTGTCTTGAAGCCATTATTTGCTTAAAGAATGTTTGTAGAATTTATGGTTAGCCCTGTCTATCAAATATCTCTTTATTGTTTAAATTATGTTTTCAGGTTCCCTTTGTTGAGAATTCAATTTCTCTTTCCAAAACATTAATGTTCATTCCATTCCAAAAACAAAAGGATCCTGTGGCCAAGTTAGATTTTCCCTTTGATATCCCATATCCTTTGATGAGTTTGCTATGAATTTTTCTTGACTCCATTGCCCAATGAACCAGATGTTTCTCTATTCTATGTATCTTTCCTAGACCTTTCATGTTCTGCTGTATCATTCCATCCAACCAAACAAAAAAAACACCTTGCACTTAATAACTAGTCTAAAATCAATATTATAAGCACACAAGATAAATATTTGCAAACAAACATTTGAGAGATCCCTCTCTGAGAACAGGAGGACTAGATCCTGTAAATCTAAATATTGGTTCTGATGTTGCCTTATCTTTTGATTTGCCAAACTATCAAAACACGGGACACAAACATAATCATACATTCCCTACATGATAAACTACAATACAATCTATTTGACGATAGATACATTGTGTATTCATTTACAGGTAAAAACATAGATAGAGTCATACATCATCACTGATCAAATACATGCTTATAACCAACATAATAACAACACAAATACAACAAATAAATCCATACATAAACAAATACATTTTCATATTGAATACCAGTGGAATGATATTTTCATTATTGAATATAAAACCAACTGGATATGGCACTTTCACATTCCACCTCACCATATATTGGTTGAGCCAAGTATCACTTCAACCAATCACCCCTGTGCCATATTCCAAGCGTGAATGTGGGACTTTATCAAACACATCAATCAACACCAAACCAGGGCTCCAGATACCAAACTGTCTCAATCCCAAACAAGTGATTCCACCTCACTGTCGTACATCACTAACCATCACTGGTTGGTCTCCACCCAAGCTGCTCCAGGGATCCAGAGTGTTTATTCCAACCAAGGATCTAGGGCTAGTAACTCAACCCCAGTTGTTCTTGGGCTCCTGAGAGTTTTTCCAACCAAGGCTCCAAGGCTAGTAACTCAACCCACTTAGGGATCCAGAGCGCTTGTCCAACCAATGCTTCAGGACTAGTAACTTAACCCAACAATTGTCTGCCGGGCTCTAGAGTGTTTGTCCAACCAAGACTCCATGAACTAATAACTAAACCCAACAACTAAAGGAATCATGAGAACCAACCAAAAAAATAATTAATGGAAATAAACCCACAATACCATGGTTGTCTAGGAAATGAAAAGGCTAGGAAAATCCACATGCATACACCATGCATGCCAAAACTAGTGAGGAAACATACATGCAAATCTATGCATGCAATCAAATCCCGTAAGGAAACTCTTAAGTATCCAAGAGTATGAGAGAGAGAGAGATAATAATTAGAGAGCTCCAAAAATGGACTGACAAAAGGTACCAAATGATCCTTAGAAGCCTTTTTATAGAGGAGGCCTACATTTTCTTCATTTTCCATTATTTTCCTTCAATTTCCTCCTCACATGCAACATGTGATGTTTCATCTCCCTTTTCTCCTAATTTCCATTATTTTCATAAATAAATGTGCCAAAAACTTTTTTTATCCCTACTTTTAAATATAGGCACACTAGAAAATTTGGCCCAATTTCCGACTGCCACTTCATCACTATTTCGACACATAGTCGTCGCAAGAGCGATAGTTTGAGGCCGGACAAAAAGTGGTTACCCATTACGTCACAATTCCGACGCTTTGCCGAAGTGTCACAATACCGACACTTTTTCCGACGTTTTGCAAAGTGTCGCTATTCCGATGTTTTATAAGCGTCGGTCTTCCGACGAAACATAACTGTCGATCTTCCGATGATCACAAACCGTCGGTCTTCCGACGCTTTTCAGGTTTTCAAAAAAACATCGCAATTCCAATGTTATTGCTTCCAACGTTTAAAAGGTCGCTATTCCGACGAACGATTGAAAATATTTAAAAACGTAATCGTCGCTCTTTCGACACTTTAGGTGTCACTCTTCCGACGTTATTGCTTCCAACATTTAATTCCGACGTTTAAAACGTCGCTATTCTGACCCTTTTTGAAAATATTTAAAAATGTAACCGTCGATCTTCTGACGCTTTAGGTGTCGCTCTTCCGATGTTGTGAAGCGTCGCTCTTTTGACAATGTGAAACGTCGCTCTTCCGACACGTTGAAGTGTCGCTATTCTGACGAAACAGAAAAAAATATTTAAAAAAAAATAAATGTCTCTCAACTGATTGTAAAACTTGGATAGTCACTCTTCCAAAATCAAAAACTATGCAAGAAATACGTATCAGCAATGATATTGAAGTTGGCAAAGATTTTTTTGGGTACAAAAAATTCTCATGTTTTTTTCTTGCAATGCCAAACATTTTAAAATTGGACCGGTGTATTTCAACTGATGGTAAAACTTGGATAACTTAAATGGTTTTCTAATCATGAGAAACCCTTGATTTTATAACTTAAATGATAAACCCCTGTTTCCCAAATAGATTTATTCCCTAGAGTGACGAGTCTAGCTAAATTGGGCCCTGTCACAACTAGGCCACAATGGCATCCAGCCTAACAGGTGTTTTAAACCAAACAACATCTACACTGTCTATTGATACCAAACTATTTGAGATCAAGGGGTTGACTACTTTTCTCCATGTAAATTATTGTGTCATTGTATGCGTATCTGTCCTCTGTTTTCTTTTCCCTCTCATTCTGCATATTTCTTTCATTGAAATTCGAGATTAGAGGGAGGAAATTACACAGACAGTGAATTATGTGTAGACATGAGTGATAAAGCACCAATCATGAAATCATGAGTGCTAAACAAAGAAAGCTAGATTTCTCTCATTGCAATTCAGATTGCAGACACCCTGAATATCTCTTTAGTTTTTGAACTTCTGATTGGCCTAGTAAACTCCAAGTGCCCAAATATTTAAGCAACCACTTCAATGTGTATTGCAAAAAGGTTACAACAGGCACTACTAGTATGTTTTGTAGGCTCTGTATAGCTGAAAGGGGAATATCATGTGACTGGCTCGTAGGTCTTTCATGGCTGAGTAACTCGTTGCTAGATGGTAAACAAGATGCATGTGCTTCGACAATCCTCAGTCCTACTACTCTTTCATCACAGGGAGTCAAGAAGAGAATCAAAATATATTATTTGGTCATCAAGGGCAGACTAAGCTTCTAAAATGTCTAAGTGAGCACATCAAAGCTACTGGATCAATTGCATTAGAAAAAAGAGAGTCTCCTCTATATAGGAATGTTTTGTGGATCTCAATTCCAGGCCCTAGTGGGCTAGAGGAATTGCGAAATTTTTAATTAGCACTTGAAACAAATCTATTGATATATTGGCCAAAACATTTTTCTAAAACTATCCAGATACTTTTTTCCTTCTTACAAGAAGCAACATAAGATAAATAGGAAAGAAAACAGTGAACTTGAATCACCTATAATTTTGGAGGACATTCTTAGCTGAAATCTTGCGACATTTTGAGACACCTCCATCAATCGCTCTGACATGAGCCCCTAAAATCATAAATGGAAACTTTCAAGTTTCCCAAATACTTTAGTATTTTAAAATTTATTGAAATTGATGTGCTCTAGCAAAGAATGTCAAGCCTATTCCTGTCGTTTATACGTTAACATAAACAACTACAAATACACAACTTAACTTTCTCTGACACTAATAGAAAAAGAAAAGAAACTTATAGGAATGTAAGTAGTGTATGTTACAACATTCTATTTCAACCTTTAGGTATGGAGTATGAGATTAGCACAACCATTTTATCTTATGATTTTATCCTACAAAAGTAACAAAAGAAAAATGAAGCAGTGTATGTTGCAATATTCTATTTCAACCTTCAGGATATGGAGGATGATTTCACGAGGAAAAGGCAATGGCCTTGCAATTTAAGTGGGCCATATCACAACAATGTTTCCCATAAATGAGAGAATAGAAATAAGTAACTTCTCTCAATTGAGTCGTGACTTGTTTTTTGTAGGTATGGGCTCCAAACTCCAAACCTTGCAAACAAGGAGAGAATGAATCACCATGGTGTCAAGAAACCAGAACTTAGCCTGAATATCCTAAAACTGAAGTTGGAAACATCGTCTCTCCAAGGTTGTTAATGTTGCAATCCTTTGTTCAACATTGATACAAATGTCAAAAACAAGTTAAAAGATGAACCAAATAATAGCATTCGAAGGAAAGACTAGGATGTCACCATTTCTACCTGCTATCATTGAAAAGAAGGTGAGATTACTTACATGCTTTTGTGTTTGCAAGGTGGACTTGAAGACCATGTTCATCCCAGAATGAGCTCAAAATGTACTTTTGTTTTTGGATTCGTGAAATAGAAGGACAGTGTTGTCAAAAAATAGTGAAATAGAGATCCCATAGAGGGCCTCCACCTTTACCACCCATGGATTTTGAAATGAGAAACTCTCATCCATAAATATGAAATCGAAAGAATGTGAGGCAGTCGACACCCTTTCTTGATTACTATGTTAATTTATATAATAGACCCCAGAGATGATCATTTGAATCTCATATAGGGTCATAATTATAGAGATCACCAAGCATAGGAGAGGTATACCTTCAGCCTCTCAAATAGTAGGTTTCTTCCAACTATCTGAAAGGCTTAACAGGTGTCCATGGATCAACAATATACTTACTTTTTCTTCCTCAATAGCATTTGGGAGGATTGAAAAATAGTCAAAAGTGCGGTGATTCCATTTGCAATGACTAAACCTTAAACCTGCAATTTCTTCCTCTCTTCCCATATGGAGATGAATTTTTCTGCTCTTCTGGAAAATATTTTGAACATGGTGTATCCTAGCATGATAGTCTCGCAATTAATTGATTCATTTTGATCATAATATTTATAAAGATGATTGATTTAAGAAACTTCGCCGGGGGTAAGTCCAGAAGAGACTATCTAAAGAAAAAGGTCCGCAATATGAATAGGTAAGATGGTCAGAGTATTTTTAAGGAATTTGTCTTTCAATTTTTCTAGCTTCTAAGCCTTATTAGAATGGAATTTGAAAATTGCTCTCATGATCATGCAATCAATGTAACAACAACCATACAATCTGGGATTGACGATGAAAGGTGGTTGGTTGCAGATGTCATATAATAAGGTGACATTATTTTGAGTGAGGTGTTAGAATCAGTAATGGTGCAAGCAGGCACTTCAGTAAGAATCTTTTGTACAAGGATTTAGTGTAGACACTAATTTGTTGAAGAATCGCTTTTCATTTGTAGAGGAGGTATTATCGTATTAGTGTTTTCCTCGGTATGCTTCAATAACAAAATTTGTCACATTTTATTGTTCTGAATTTGAAAAGGAGCCCAAAAAATTACCACAGCCAGGCAACTAAACACCCTTGTTTCCTACATCTTGAACTACACACTAGAAAAATTGAATTTGATGGGCTAATATTTGATCAGATTATTGTAACATATTAAACAATTAAATTTTTTTTGCAGTAGGACATGACTCTCTATACCTAGCTCAAACCACATTAGAAAAATTCATCATGGTTGTACGCAGAGCATAAATATTTCAAGTCACAAGAATCCAATGTGAAAAAGCCAAAATGAAAATTCATGCACACAAATCCACTCAATTAATATGTGACGGTTGTTGCACAGGAAACATTTCCAAGGATTCCATATTTGAATGGAAATATGTCTGAACACTATTTCTGGAAATATTTTTTGTCAAAATTTCTATATTCATCTGTTGTGAGTGTTTTGTGTATCCTATCCAAGTTTTATCTTGTCTCCACATAAAATAACAACTTTTTGACACTTAAGAATAATAAATTATAACATTCAACCTTGCAAATTTTCTCAATCACAAAAGAAATTTAATATAAAACAGTAATGGGGAAATGATGTCTTGACTTGATAAAAAACCGCCTTTATAAAGAGGCTTTTCAAAGTTCAGAATGCAATCATTAAAGCCAAACATTGATGACGAGGCAAATTCAAATTCCAGTATCTCTAAAGTAGTTCATATAGACTATTGATAAAAAAATTTATGAGCATATACCTGAGCAATCAATCGTGCAAGCAGTGAACATCACAAATCCTTGACCCCTGCACCATCAGCTTGCCTGTAGGTTTCAATTATATGAGTGAATGCCTCCTTGCTTAATATATTTTGTTGTTCCTCGGTCAGTGATACAAATTGTGGCACTATTGGCATTTATGGGGATTGATCTTCCGCAGATTGAGTCGTTTCTAGATCAGAGGAGATGGTTGTTTCTGGATCAGAGGACATGATTGTATCAAGGTCATATTTTACTTCCAAATGATTATGTGAAGAATTTCAACAGTGTGCTTCATGCATTAAAAAAAAAAAACATAAATCATGAATGAGATCATACCTCTGCGGTTTGAGATTGGGACTTGCAGAGACACGGATAAAAATACTCTGAGGCTTCATATTAGGACTTTTTATGAAACCCTGTACACAAAAAAAACCCACATCATTTTAGCAAATGAAATCCTACATTTCAAAAACACAAGGTCAAGGATTCGAATCTGAAAAATACACATACCTTGCAGGAAATCACAGTTCTCAGTCTCCTTCCTAACGACATCAAGCACATAATCAATGAGGTCGGCTCCTTCCGTGTAATTCCCCTTGGCCCATTTGTTTTTCCAGCCCCAAATTGGCCAAAAATGAAGTTATCAAGCCTGAATACCTGTCCATAACCCTTTCAAGTTGTAGATCTAAAGTGACCTGATATCTCTATGTAGGATCCATGTCGTGTTCTTCACAGACCACTTCCAAAAACTTGGAGCCGATCTGGTTGCCACATTGGCCCCCCTGAATGTGAAGGATCTCTGGCATTTTTACTATTGACCCAACTCAAATTTGGATCAGATCCTCCCTCCTTCCCTGGACAAACCATGCAACCGGAGGGAAATGAACAAGGGAAATTAAGACTTTTGATATTTAAAAAATTTTGACATTTTGAAATGAAACACGTGTGTTTTTTTTAAGGCCACTCAAATTAATTTAAAAATAAATATTTTTTAATAATTATAATCATTTTAAATAATTAAAATAATTTCTAAATAATTAAATGTTTGTTTATTTTGATTGTTTAGAAATATTTACAATCAAAAAATTAAAACATATCTTTTTGAGAAGCAATTAAAGTTATATGAGTAAATAATGGACTGATTTTTGCATATAGTAATCATTCTACCCTAATAAATCATCATGCTTTATTAAAAGGAGTTTTAAACTTTACACTATTAAATTATGTTGTATTTTAAATATTTGGAGTATTAATCTCTTTTTTTTTATATATATTTTTTCTTTATAATTTATGTATTATGTATATAGGGGGTTAAATGGGTTAGGCCGGTTGGGAAATAGGGTTTAAGGGGTTAGGGGTTAAGGGTTTAGAGGTTGAGGGTTTAGGGGGTTAAATGGGTTAGGGGTTTAGGGGTTCAGGGGTTAAGGGTTTAAGGGTTAGTGGTTAAGGGTTTAGAGGTTTAGGGTTTAGGGTTAAATGGGTTAGGGGTTTAGAGATTTATGGTTTAGGGGGATAAATGGGTTATGGGTTGGGAATTAGGGTTTAATGGGTTAGGGGTTATATGTTTAGGGTTTAGGGGGTTAAATGGGTTAGGGGTTTAGGGGGTTAGTGGATTTAGTAGTTAAGGATTTTAGGGGTTAGAAATTAGGGGCTAATGGGGTTAGGTTTTAGGGGGTTAGATGGGTTAGTGGTTGGGAATTAGGATTTAAGGGGTTAGGGTTAAGGGTTTAATGGTTTAGGTTTTAAGGGGTTAGGGTTTAAGGGTTTATAGGTTTAGGGTTTAAGGGGTTAAATGGGTTAGGGGTTTACTAGGGGTTTAGGGCGTTAAATGGATTAGGGTTTAAGGTTTTAGGAGTTAGGGGTTAAGGGACATTTAGAGGTTTATGGTTTAGGGGTTAAATTAGTTGCTTATTCTTTGCGTCTCAATGTAACAATTTTGTAAGTATTGTTGCTTGTTGCCATGTCTTCTTTATTTATTAATTTATAGTATTTGTTAGCCATTGATTTACATTTATTGATGAAAATGTCTTTTGCAATCAAACCAAATGTATTTTCGATCTCCAGTTTCAAACTCAGCCACACTGTTGTCACACAATTTAAGTCCGGAGAATGGCCATCTGATGAAGTCTTAATAACCAGAATGCACCTCATGACTACTCTAGAAAAACTTAAGTTCGAGTGTCCCACAATCATGAGAAATTTGGCTCTTATACTCTTGCTCCACCTGACTGTGTCCTAGAAATACCCTTGTTTATTACAAAAACATCCTAATGTTGTCGACCTTGTCCCTTAACAGACCAAGGAAACATATGTGACTGAGAGGAATGGAAAGCACTACAAATTTGAAGAGAGTACAAAAGACTAAGATGGTTTAAAGGATAAGATTGAATTAGAATGTAGCAGTGTTGAAACAACTAAAAGTTGTCCCAAACAAATAGTTGATAATGCGAAACCTTCTTCTATACTAGTCAAGCAAGACTACATTCATGTGAGAGAAAGAAGAGGCCAAGTGACTGATAGGCATAGCTTGGAAGAATATAGGGTATGGTTCCCTCTTTTTTATGAAATATTTGATCTACATTTTGTCTATCGAAGATTAACCATTTTAACCTTGCCAACAAGGCGGAATTAACCCAATCGTAGGTCCCAATATGTCATGATATATATTAATTCTATATATATATATATGAGAAGGAATAATTATAAAGACATAGATTGATAGAGGTGGCGAGACAAGGGGAGTCACAAGGGAGAGATGGAGATAAACTAAAGGAGAGGGGGGAGAAGGAATGGATCAGCTGAGAGAGAGAGAGGGAGAGGAGTGAGAGAGGTAGAGAAGGGTAAGAGAGGGAGATAGTGACACAAAGATGGAAGGGGGGCAGAAAGAAGGATAGAGGGAGGGATATAGCTGTGAGAGGATTGGAGGGTAGAGAGAGAGAGAGAGAGAGAGAGAGAGAGAGAGAGAGAGAGAGAGAGAGAGGGAGATTAGGGAAGAGAGAGGGTCATTCTAGATGCCTCCGAAAAGTGTTGAGGCTTCACTGTGTCACAAGTATTAATTCACAGTTTTCCAAAGAAGTTGGCTGGCATCACTATGACACTATTACGGAATTAGAAGGGAAGAGAAAGGCAAAGGCTCAGGTATCATATGAGAGAAGGAAGCAATTGGAAAAATTGAGATCAAAAGCAGTGGAGTTAGCCGAAAAGAAGCTTGCCCCAGAGATGGATAAGATAAAACTTGACAACATATTGGTCAATTTCCTTGACCCTTTATTGGTTATTCAGAAGGAGTATGAATACACCACCGTTAATATCAAGGTAACCGGCCCCTAGCAGATCAAGGGGTTAAGGGGTTTAGGGGTTAGATGTTTGGGGTTAGGGGTTAAGGGTTTAGAGGTTTAGGGTTTAGGGGGTTAAATGGGTTATGGGTTTAGGGGTTTAGGTGGTTAAATGGGTTAGGGGTTTAGAGGTTTATGTTTTAGGGGTTAAATCGGTTAGGGGTTTAGAGGTTTATGGTTTAGGGTTTAAGGGTTGGTGGTTAAGGGTTTAGAGGTTTAGGTTTTAGGGGTTAAATGGGTTAGGGGTTTAGAGGTTTATGGTTTAGGGGGATAAATGGGTTAAGGGTTGGGAATTAAAGTTTAATGGGTTAATAGGGGTTAAGGGGTTATAGGTTTAGGGTTTAGGGGGTTAAATGGGTTAGGGTTTTAGGGGGTTAGGGGATTTAGCAGTTAAGGATTTTAGGTGTTAGAAGTTAGGGGCTAATGGGGTTAGGTTTTAGGGGGTTAGATGGGTTAGGGGTCAGGAATTAGGGTTTAAGGGGTTAGGGTTAAGGGTTTAATGGTTTAGGGTTTAAGGGGTTAGGGGTTAAGGGTTTATAGGTTTAGGGTTTAGGGGGTTAAATGGGTTAGGGGTTTACTAGGGGTTTAGGGGGTTAAATGGATTAGGGGTTAAGGGTTTAGGGTTTAGGGGTTAAGGGTTTAGAGGTTTATGGTTTAGGGGTTAAATGGGTTCGGGGTTAAATTAGTTGCTTATTCTTTGTGTCTCAATGTAACAATTTTGTAAGTATTGTTGCAGCTTGTTGCCATGTCTTATTTAATTATTACTTTATAGTATTTGTTAGCCATTGCTTTACATTTATTGATGAAAATGTATATTGAAATCAAACCAAATGTATGTTCAATCTCTAGTTTCAAACTCAGCCACAGTGTTGTCACAAAATTTAAGTCCGAAGAATGGAAAATGGGCCACCCGAACGTGCACAAGGAAACCAGGCAGTCACAACTTAGCAAAACTGATACGTGCGCCCTCGAAAGAAATGACCTGACCCGACCCGAACGCGCCCGGTCAGGTGACCTCACATGGTGTGACAAAGCGCACCTGACTGAATGATGCCACAAGGGAGAAAATGGCAAACGGGTCACCCGAATGTGCACAAGGCATCTGGGTGGTCACAACTTAGCAAAACTGATACCAGCGCCCTCGAATGAAACGGCCCGATTCGACCGCGCCCGGTCGGGCAACCTCACACAACCCGACATGGCGCGCCCGAATGAACAATGCCACAAGGAAGCAAATGGTAAAAGGGCCACCCGAACGTGCACAAGGCACCCAGGCAGTCACAACTTAGAAAAACTGATATGGGAACCCTCGAACGGAACGACCTGACCCGACCCGAATGTGCCCAATCGGGCGACCTCACATGGCGCGACACTGCGCGCCCGACCGAATGATGCCACAAGGGAGAAAACGACAAATGGGCCGCCCGAACGTGCACAAGGCACCTGGGTGGTCACAACTTAGCAAAACTGATATGGGCACCCTCGAACGAAACAACACAACCCAAACGCGCTTAGTCAGGCGCCCTCACACGGTGTGACACGGCGCGCCCGACCGAATGATGCCACATTAAGGGATCAAACGGCAAACCGGCCGACTGAACGTACACAAGGCACCCAGGCAGTCACAACTTAACAAAACTGATACGGGTGCCCTCGAACGAAACGGCTCGACCTGAACATGCCCAGTTGGACGACCTCACACGCCACACCCAACCGAATGATGCAAAAAGGGAGAAAATGGCAAATGGGCTGCCCGAACGTGTACAAGGCACCCAGGCAGTCAAAACTTAGCAAAACTGATACGAGCACCCTCGAACCAAACAACCCGACCCAAACGCACCCGGTCGGGTGACCTCACACGGCGTGACATCGCATGCCCGACCGAATGATGCCACAAGGGAGAAAATGGCAAGCGGGCTGCTCAAACATGTACAAGACACTCGGGCAGTCATAACTTAGCAAAACTAGTACGGGCGCCCTCGAACAAAACGACCCGACCCAACTGCGCCTGGTCGAGCGACCTCACATAGCGTGACACGGCGCGCCTGATCGAAAAATGCCACAAGGGAGAAAATGGAAAACGGGCCCCCCGAACGTGCACAAGGCACCTGGGCGATCACGACTTAACAAAACTAATACGGGCGCCCTCGAATAAAATGACCCGACCCGAACTAACCTGGTCGGGCGACCTCACACAGCGCGACACAACGCGCCCAAATGAACGATGCCACAAAGGAGAAAATGAAAAACGGGGCACACAAACGTGCACAAGGCACCTGGGCAGTCACAACTTAGCAAAACTGATATGGGTGCCCTTGAATGAAATGGCTCGACCCGACACGAATGCGCCTGGTCGGGCGAACTCACACGACGTGACACATCATGCCCGACAGAATGATTCCATAAGGGATAAAATGGAAAATGGGCCACCCAAATGTGCACAAGGCACTCGAGCAGTCACAACTTAGAAAAACTGATACAGGCACCCTCGAACGAAATGGCCTGACCCGACCCAAATGCTCCCGGTCGGGCAACCTCACACAGTGCACCTGACTGAATGATGCCACAAGGGAGAAAATGACAAACGGGCTTCCTGAACGTGCACAAGGCACCCGAGCAGTCACAACTTAGAAAAACTGATATAGGTTCCCTCAAACAAAATGGCCCAACCCGACCCGAATGCACCCGGTCAGGCGACCTCACACGGCGCTACACGGCGCGCCCGACCGAACGATGCCACAAGGGAGCAAACAACAAACGGGCTGCTAGAACGTGCACAAGGCACCCGGGTAGTCACAACTTAGAAAAACGGATACGGGCGCCCTCGAATGAAACGGGCTGAATCAAACGCACCCAGTCAGGCAACCTCACATGGCGCCCCTGACCGAACGATGCCACATGGGAGCAAACGGCAAATGGGTCGCCTGACGTGCACAAGGCACCCGAGCAGTCACAACTTAGCAAAACTGATACTGGCGCCCTCGAACGAAATGGCCTGACCCGAACTCGCCCAGTCAGGCGACCTCACATGGTGCAACATGCCTGACCAAATGATGCCACAAGAGAGAAAATGAAAAACGGGCCGCTCGAATGTGCATAAGGCACCTAGGTGGTCACAACTCAGCAAAACTGATACGGGCTCCCTCGAACGAAACAACCCGACCTGACCGTGCTCGATCGGGTCGGGTTGTTTCGTTCGAGGGAGCCCAGATAAGTTTTTCTAACTCACACAATGTGACACAGCACGCCCAATCAAACGATGCCACAAGGGAGCAAAAGGCAAATGGGTCGCCCTAACGTGCACAAGGCACTCAGGTGGTCACAACTTAACAAAACTGATACGGGTGCCCTCGAACGAAAGGGCCCGACCCAAACGCACCTGGTCAGGCAACCTCACACAGCGTGACATGGCGCACCCGAACGAACGATGCCACAAGAGATCAAACTGAAAACGGGCCACCCGAATGTGCACAAGGCACCTAGGCGGTCACAACTTAGCAAAACTGATACGGGTGCCCTCGAACGAAATGGCCAGACCCGACCCAAATGCGCCCGATCAGGCAAACCCACACGGCGCGCCTGACCGAATGATGCCATAAGGGAGAAAACTGAAAATGGGCCGCCCGAACGTGCACAAGGCACCTAAGCGGTCACAACTTAACAAAACTGATACGGGCGCCCTCGAACGAAATGGCCTGACGTGAACGCGCCCGGTCGGGCGACCTCACATGGCGTGACACGGTGTGCCTGACCGAACAATGCCACAAGGGAGAAAATAGCAAACAGGTTGCCTGAATGTGCACAAGGCACCCGGGTGGTCACAACTTAGCAAAATTGATACGGGTGCCCTCGAACAAAATGGCCCGACCCGACCCGAATGCTCCCGGTTGGGCGACCTCACACAGCGCGCCTGATCGAACGATGCCACAAGGGAGAAAATGGAAAACCAGCCACCCAAACGTGCACAAGGCACCCAGGCGATCACAACTTAGCAAAACTGATACGGGTGCCCTTCAATGAAATGGCCCGACCTGACCCAAACGCACTCGGTCAGGCGACCTCACACGGCGCGACACGGTGCGCCCGACCGAAAAATTCCACAAGGGAGCAAACGACAAACGGGCCGCCCGAACGTGCATAAGGCACCCGAGCGGTCACAACTTAGAAAAAATGATACATGCACCCTCAAATGAAATGACCTGACCCGAACGCGCCCAGTCGGGCGACCTCACACGGCGCGCCCGACCGAACGATGCCACATTGGAGAAAATGGAAAATGGGCTGCCTAAAAATATGCTTATCATGTTTTTAGTTTCCACAAAATATTTCACCCAGGCTTAGCTCTTTTGGAAATACACTTTTTATTTTGGTTTCTATTTCAATGCATCCTCTACTTCTTATTCCAATGAGTGGCTTATTTATTCTAGAGCATATTATTATATGGTTAAGCATAAACCACCATTTTTTTTTCTATTGTTGGTGATGTAGGGTCTATAACAACTAAGGAATATAACATACATTTCAATAATGTATTATGTGTTTCGAGTCTTTGTTGCAACCTTCAATTAAAATATCAAATCACTCATTCAAGTAAAGGTAGAATAGTAGAGTTTTCATCTCACCAAGTTGTAATCAAGGATTTAAAAGATCCCCAGCATGTCCTAGCCTTTGGAATAATATACCAAAATGTGCAAATTTTCATGTATAAGTGTAATGTAAATTTTTTGATGTATAAGCATGTTTTCCAACAAAAAAAAACATTATCCAATAATGTAATACTCATTATATCCAAATAAATCATATTTATATAAACAAAATGTTAAATAATATAATGTTTTCAGATTCAAATGTTGAACAATTGTTAATAAAGTAATACTTTACATGTCCATGCATGTAATTGTTTTTCATGTCCAAGTTTGTTGTCCAACCAAACAAATGTTTTCATATTAAAATGTTGTGTTGTTTAAACGTTGGTCTTGCGACGCTTGGGAGAAACCGTCGGAAAAGCGACGTTTTTCATATAGACGTCTGTCTTGCGACGTTTGGCTTCACAATATTGCAAGACCGACGTCTATATGAGAAACATCGCTTTTTCGATGGTTTCTCCCAAGCGTTGCAAGACCGACGGATGTGTAGGCGATGTCGCAATTCCAATGTTTCATCCCATAAACTTCATAACACCGACGAAATGTTTAAAACATCGCAATTCTGATGACAAACATAAACGTCGCAAAAGCGACGATATCCCTAAACGTCGGTATAGTGATGGTTTGTGGCGGGATTTGAAAAATTGATAGAAATTGGGGAAATTTCCGACATTACGACAAAAGTGTCGAAATTTCCGCCAAATGTACTAGTGAGAGCTCCTCAAGGAAGGAGGTGGGATTATCAACTAGGAACACCCAAGTGCTAAACAACACTATTCTCAGCTAAACAGCTAGAGAATGAGGGATGTCTAAACAGACAACACCTTTAGAAATATCAAATAATCAACCCCCTCCTTGGTGTCCTCCTCCTCCTTTTATAATTTGGAAATCTTCTCAAACCCTAAACCACCTTGATGATTTAGCTTCATTCACATGAGTGACCTCCAACATGAACTGCACTATGCCTTTAGGAGATAAATTGCATGTAGACAACATTGTGGATTTGGTCATGTTGACCCAATCAAGTGGCCCAGCCTTGTTCACACTTAAGTGTGTTTATGAAAGTAGCTCAGATTTAGCTTGTTTCACATTGAGCATTGATTTATTTTGATGTTTAGGAGTTATTATTTTTCCTCCTTTATAATTTTATTCATAATCATGAAAAACAAAACAAAATTGAATATTCATATTAGCTTGGGCTAATTAGGAATATTACAGTCCTCCCCCTTCAAAATGTTTCTTGTCCTCAAGCAACTGCAAGGTAGAGCAAAATTCCTCCCTTCCTCTTCTTGTGGCCTCATCAATGGATCCCACCATGGCTTAAAATGATAGGCAATAAATCTATCCTCCAATGATTCCCTCCAAGTGTAGGATAACAAAGTGTACATCATGAGAAAATGGAAGGTACAAGTGGTGATCTCCTTGTTGCTCAATGGCCTCCTCAAGGTAGGAGTGATGAAAACATGGGAATTATTGTTCCCAATGAGTGGATCCCTCACCAATGCAATCATCCAAATGAAATGAGCCATTCTAGGTAGCTCATCAAATAAAACTTCAACCCCGAATCTATGCAATGTGTTGGGGCTGAATGGAGAGTTTAGCTAGATTTTTCCATTCAAATTGTTACTCTCTCCATTTATGGTAATTATGGCGCTATTTATGCCCTTGGGATGAAATGATCTGGCCTCCAAGAATGGCCCAAGCTACCCCATCAAATAATTCATCCATGAAGTGCCTCCTCCAAGCACTCAAGTTCTTCAAATGGCTTACTCCATATGAAGAAAAGAGTTGTGATGTGGCAATCATGGTTTGCCCATTGCTCCTCCTGAAACACAAAACATGAATAGTAGGGAGAATGATACTCCCAATGGGCATCTCCATCTCATATCCCACTCTTCAAACAAAGCCTCCCATGAAGATAGAAATATCAGCAATACACGGAAGCAAGAAAAAATGAGAACAAGCTGCCATATGACAACCAAAAAGTGGATCATATTTCCACATATGGAACCAGCGCAGTGCATCCTTTGCCTGCATCAAATAAAACACTAACAAGTGCTTTTCCAACCACTTTCTTTCTGCCACAATCATTTTACAAGATAGCATCACGAAGGTACAAAGTGGTGTCAATGGTGCACACCAAGAATCATGTGGCTTCCCCCACAAACCACCAATGAGATAGCCAATCTCAATGCTACAAAAGACTGAAAGTACATTATCATACCACATGCAAGAAGGAAAAAATATTCTTGATACATTATGCTTCTCAAACAAGGAAAAGAAGTACAATACAAAATGTGAAATTATACCTCCTCCATCATGCACTTGACATCTTGAGCTGAAATGGCTCAACTAGAATTTCTCCCTCGCCTCCAATGAGTAGGGAAGTGGCTATGACCTCTCCTTCATTACCATCCAGGCTATGCATCTCTCCATATGCTGAAATATATCATGCTAGTTGCCCTCCCAAGTGAACTCCTCCATCAAATGGAAATATGCATCAAAGTGCATAGAAGAGAAGTCCTCATGTGCTACATGTAGCAACTTCTCCTCAAGACTAGAAGATCTAGCCAATAAGATCCTGCCATCGGAATAGATGACCACCTCATCCACCATGTATCTATCATCTCCATTCATTTCATCAAGAATGATGCATGCACCAATATCCTTGGAGTACTCTACCAAAAGTTTAGACCTCCAATAGGGATCAATCCTCCTAAGAGACAACGCTGGTGATCTAGCATATGAAGCTCTCCTCATGCTGCTGCCTGCTACTTTGACATCCCTCATGCCAAATTCATCCTCCAAACTCCTCACCTCCCTGGAATCCAAGAATGGTGAGCCAAGAGGCAAGATGTTTCTCACCATTTCTAGATCTAGTGGCCTCCCAGGTGGAATGCCTCCATGCAGTGAGACATCAAAATCTGAAGTGGACTGTGTATATGAGTGGAATGAGTTGCCCCTCTCTTCACTGCACAGTGTAGTCCCCTCCTTATATGCAGAAACCTCCTGTAATATATAAGGTTGAATTCTCATCATTCCTTGATGTTGATCCTTACCCTCTTCTTCCGTGTGTGAGGATGCCTCATCCTCAATGAGAGACCCTTGATCTCGGTCATCCCTTGAATAAAAAGACTCCATGTCTTCAAAAATAGAAGAGGGGTCTTCAAGAAATGGGGATCTTGACCTTGGAAAACTATCATGCATGTTTTTATCCCCTTTAAAATTATGGAGTGGAGTTGGTTCAATAGTTCACTCCAACTCATGCAAAGTGTTTGAGTCTTTGCTTTTAACAAATGATGGTTCACAATGTTCTTTATCAAATCTCCTCATCAATCCTTTAGTGAAATCAACATAAGTTTCTACATTTGCATGAAAAAATGAATTAGAATCATTAAACCACCAATCATGGGCCATACCTTTGAGTTGCAGCGCTGATACTCTGATGGCCTCCTTCTCTGAAACTTGGTGTAGCTAAAAATAGGAATCTAGCTCTTCTACCCAAGCTGTTGTTGTGCACTCTACTGATCCATCAAAGTGAGATAGGAAGATTCTACCCCTCTTGCTTCCTTTGTGGCTGCTGTATCTTGCCTCCTTGAGTTTGCAGAACCCTTGGAAGTATAAGTGCTCTTTTTATCTCCATGATTGAGATTCATACCCTTGAAGATAATCACTCAAGATCTCCTCCCTTGCTGCACCTTCTTTCTCCATCTTATTGCAATCAATGTGGGCAATAGACTACGTTTTGGATCTGCATCTATGGCTGAGTGCTCACACCCATCATGTGAATAGCTAGGTCTTGTTTAAAACCCTTCCAGAAATCTTCTACACTCCTCCCCTTCCATCTCCTTGAGATCTTCTTTAATACCTTCCAAGGTTTGGAAAATAAGCAGGGAAACCTCCTCTTCCGTCATTCTTCATTTTCCTCTTTCTCTCAACAAGAAAGTAGGCATTTTATAGCATTGTAGATCAGATTTTGTGGCTGAATTCTCACACACAACATAATAAGTATTGGGGCTTTCTTCATGAGAAGAAATCCTTAAGGGATTTGCACGTCTTCCCCTTCTCATCCCCCTGATTTCTTCCTTCAATTCATGCATGGATTGAGAGAGAATGCTAGAAAAAATATTCTCTTTGTGCTCTGTGTAATATCTCTTCATTATTCTTCTTTATCCTTTTGATGGCTAGATTTCATAGGCTGAGCTAGAGATCTTGCTTTGATACCACTGTAATATCCCAAAATGGGAACTGTCAGTAAGGCATGACTGGAAAACGCATTTTCCAGGAATGGATGCTATAGGATTTGAAACCAGAACTTGTATCCCTTATATATGATTATCTAAGTCCTAAATCTAAGAGGATATCAAAAACAAATCCTTCTAGTTGGGGAAAACAGGCCTCCCACACCTAGTATGGCTAGATAAATGCCCAATGAGGGACTGCAGCAATGTATAAACTCAGTAATAGATATGCATCATAAAATAATCTCATAGGACATGTTAAAAACACATATACATCAATCCAAGCTACATAAAGAAATTGTACTTCATTTTATGAGCCAAAAGTTGGGGAAAAGCAGCAATTTATGCCCTAAAAAGGTTAATTTCAGAAATTAGCGTAAAAATAAGGGCAAGTGATAGTGGTATCTCGTATATTAGGTCATGTGGGACTCACATACCAAATTTCACCAAAAAAAAATGACTCTAGCTATGTTAAACAGATCTCCCACTCCCGATATGGCCTAAAAGTGCCCAATCCCCATGACTTGACTAATGCAGAATTTACTGAAGCACAGGATGCATGGTTTTCTAAAGGTTTTGGATGTATTATGGTATGTACATCATTAAATCAGATCTATATCATGGTTCATACATTGTACAATAGATAAACAGAAGAATTACATGAAAAAACCCTCAAGATTGAGGTGCTGCAACAACAAGATGAGACTGCAAATCTTGATAGTGTTATTTTATGGGCTAAAGCAGCTGAATATTAAATTTCAGATCTATAATATATCTGTGTACCAAAATATAGATCTATATCAGAGCTGTACACGAGATGAGTTCCTCTACAAATTCCCCTTGGGGTTTTGATCAAAAAATGAATGTACAAGAGTAGATCTAAGATCTAGAATTACAGTTCTGTAGCAATATTCAAGAATTATGTAGAAAATAAATACATAATTAAATAATATCTGAAACAAACATGGATTGGTTGGCCAATCCATGGATCACCACAATGAAAGGGAGAATCTTATCACCGGAGATCTCTCCTACAAAAAGCAGTCAAAACACCCTACAACTTCTCTCTTGCAGATAACGTGGTTATGGGAGATAAACTGCATTGTTAGATTTAGTACTGAGTAGGCATGATGCCTTGATCTGAAATTGTAGCTCCAATGATCCAATACACTCTTCCAGGAGGTTAAAAGACACACTCATTGAGAAGAGGCACTAGATTTACCTAGATCTGAATAGATCTAGCTTCCATTGCTACAGCTTGAAAAAAAAATCAAACCCTCAATAGGATCTGAATTATGGTTGAAATATGAAGCTTGGCCCAAAGCCTGATAGTGGAAAAGATAGAACAAGTCTCCTCCAAGAGCTCCTCAAGGAAGGAGGTGGGATTCCTGACCAGGAACACCCAAGTACTGAACAACACTATTCTCAGCTAAACAACTAGAGAATGAGGGATGTATAAATAGACACCACCTTTAGAAAAAATAATCAACCCCCTCCTTGGTGTCCTCCTCCTCCTTTTATAATTTTTAAATCCTGTCAAACCCTAAACCACCTTGATGATTTAGCCTCATTCACATGAGTGACCTCCAACATGAACTGCACTGTGCCTTTAGGAGATACATTGCATGTAGACAATGCTATGGATTTGGTCCTGTTGACCCAGTCAAGTGGCCCAGCCTTGTTCACACTTAAGTGATTTTATGAAAGTAGCTCAGATTTAGCTTGTTTCACATTGAGCATTGATTTATTTTGATGTTTAGGAGTTATTATTGGTCCTCCTTTACAATTTTATTCATAAGCATGAAAAACAAAACAAAATTGAATATTCCTATTAGCTTGGGCTAATTAGGAATATTACAAATTAACCTGATTATTTCTTCTCTATTTTTCTCACTTTCTTCAATATCCATGGTCTGTGGGTCTTCTATAGAAGGCAACTTTAACTTTTTTCGCAGAGCTACAATGTCTACATTTTTCTTCTTAAGTATTTCTTCTATAGCCTTACAATCCTTTGGATCATATCCAATTTTGACTGGAAGGTCTTCTAGTGAATTTCGTTTGTTGTCCTTAGCTAATGAAGACAATTTATCAACCTTAAGCTCAGATTGTACATAAGATAAATCAGTTCTAATCTTAGACAGAGACATGATTGTAGTATTCATGATGGAGAACAACATCTCACTAGACTATATGTGGTATCCATTTGATCTATTGGATGAATTTGATTAATGTAAAATGAAAATATGGTCTTCTTGTAGTCTGATGGAGACTTTGGAAATGGAACTTGGGATTGCAAGAAATCCATTTGTATTCTGCTTTTCTCACTGTCAAAAGCAGAGAGAAGTCTGTGTTGATAAGTGGAGGTCTGCTTCCATAATTTACTGTAGACATTTGAATTCAATGTCTCATTCTTTTGCTTTATCTCCAGGAACTTTAAAAATATATTCTGATCATCAGGTGAGGTGGTTCTAGTAGTATGAATCATCTCTATAAGCTCTTGAGAAGGTGAAGATATGGGAGGAGTATTAGGAACACTTGTTCCTACTGATGTGGACACCTCTGCATCTCCAAGATCAATCATTTCTGGCTTCTTTTGATTTTCTTCTGTAGATACTAACAAGCTATTTTTTGTCTTCTTTTGTTGAATTATGAATTCCTTAATCAGCTCCAATGTAGATGAAGTTTCTTCTCTTACCCTTTTCTACTGTTTACTTTTAGCAACTAGAGTATGTACAATAGAGGTAGAGAAAATTTGTTCTTCTACTTCTTTGAGTGTATTCTTTGCCAACTGCTCCTGATTCATAAATTTATTTATTTCTATCCTTGGAGTGTGATTATAAGGAGTTGTTTTTAATTCAACCCTTAGACTTGAAACAATACCAAAGGGGTCATAAGACCAGGAAAATTTGGGCTAAAAATTAATGTTCTTTAAAATGTATCTGCCTCAATACCAGCTGATCTGGTGTTGCAGATAAATGAGCCAATTTTAGATTTGAACTTAAATTGTGAGTTTCTCTTTCCTTTGAAAAAATGAAGTTCATCCATGTTGATTATCTTCCTAATTTATTCCAAGGAGAAAATTATCATTGGAACGTACTTTGGCAGGTTATATGGTGCAAACTCATAACCATATATCGTTATTTCGATGTAATTTGGGTATAAATACCATTCACCAGTCTTAACTTGATCACTTAAATGTAAAATCATTTTTATATATTCATCAATTGTAGGCTTTGTTTGGTTTGGTTGCTGAGAAGATGTGCTACTGGATGTATGAAGGTGTCAATAAAGTCTAAGAAGGTGAATTTACATGAAACAACTCTAACCATCTCTGTCCAATGGATTACTGATTGATTTATTCCTTGTTTATCTTGTTTGCTGAGTGTAATTGGCAGTGAATATCCCTACTGAAATAAAAGCATGTGAACAAGTATAGATGTGTAATTGAACATCCCTTGTGTCGTTAAATTAATAAACTACTCATGTATATTATCAGCCAAAAATTTCTTGTAATTATACATGAAAGCAGGTTGTTGATCCTTAGAGAAGATAGAAAATAATCCATGAATGGATACACCAACCATTTAACAAACATGACAGTAGGGAGATGATGTGTCTAGAGGATTCATTATCATTGAAGATGGATAGGGTGGATTTCTCTTTAGCAATTCAACATCTTTTGGTAAGAATGTCTCAAAAATATGAGCTCTCTGGGGAAAGGTCAGCTTATGGTACAGTTCCATAAGGGCTACTTGGGAAAATAGGATCAAGGAATCTGATTGAGGAATTAGAAGCATATTTTTAATAGTTTCAGCAGTAATGGATATCAGAATGTCACCATTCTGAGCCATTACTGCTCCTTTAACAGGATCATATATGGTTTGGCACTATATAACCAAGTCAAGAAAATCATAGTTTTGGAAAATAGAAGAGGGGTAGAAGGGATTCCCGGAGTTAAATGTGATATTGCCTATCAAGGTAATTTTGCTTCAACCATAGGTGTTTTTCATGAAAGTCGAACTGACACTCTGTGTCAACAATTTTATATAATGATTTTGCAAGTGGAATATGGTCGAGGTTGACCGAGGTGGCAAAGGAATGGTTTTCCTCTAAAGAAGGCTTCCTAATTTTTCCTTCAGGGGCCATGCTGATAGAAAAAGGAAAAGAAAGGGTAATAGGGTGACAAAAGGAAATATTGTCGATCTGGTATGAAAGTAATAACAACTGCTTGATGACAGTGCATGATGGAAACTGTATACCTACAACAAATAGTAAACCAATTAAGAAAAAGTGATAATCTGCTAGACTTGGGTTTATATATAGCTGATAAGGATACGATAATCGTTTGATTAGTGACTGTAGAAGTTTAACGGCTGTTGGAAATACTGAGAGGGGGGGGGTGAATCAGTATTCCTTTCAATTAGAGCATTATTTAATCTTCAATTATTATCAGTGTTTGTACAATGATAGTAGAAAACAGGAGGAACACAAATGCACACAGTTTTTAAAGTGGAAACCCACTCCGGGACAAAAACCACCTAATTCTTTTGTAGTAATTCTTTAATATTCAACTCCAATTGAAAATAAAGCTCCAACTTCCTAGAATCTAGAAAAGCATTCTTCTCCAGCTCCCACTGGATGGACGCACCAATGCCCGAGATTCTTCAATAGTCAACTGAACGGATGCCTCAACACCCAATGAGCTACAACTCACCCTAGCACCACCCTACCACCCTATAGAAGAATAAAAGAAGAATGGACTCCCGTACCAGGGAAAATGGTCCACTTTACAATGATATAGAATGATGTAGAAGAAGAATATATACTAGACCATAACCCCAACTTTGACACAACCACCTAATGATAATCCTAGACCTCCCAACATTGCCTCTTCAACCCTTGGTAGATAGATACTATTACAATTTGTACAATAATGTATTTACAATGACTAAGCACAATGATACCTTTACAATGATTGTATGCAGTGCTGCCCACTTGAAGAATTCATATGATGAATTTCTTGTTGCTATTATGCACCTTAGTTGTTGCTTTTGTCATGCTACCCTCTGCTGCACCTTGCTTTACTTTGTTGCCGTAGAAAGTCTGGTCCTTTGCAACCCTTGACAACACATGATCTAGCTTTTTCTTGCCTTCTAGGAGCTCAATATTGAATCTGGTGTATCTCTGTTATTTCAGATCCTCAATATCTGATTTTCAGTCCTGTAGTATTCCTCTGTGTTTTCTTTCCAATGCCATAGGTCCAACCCAATTTGGATTCTTCCAGAGAGAGTTATACCCAATCTCTCACAGTGCCCTAATTATGGACTATTTCAACAGAGCGCACTTGTACGGCGTGTCACGTGTCACTGTTTCTTCATTTGGCTCTGAAATTGATAGAGCGAAAAGTAAATACTATGCAATATCCACCAATTTTTATGAAATTCCAATACGATACTGAGAGAGAGAGTTATGACTATTTTACCAAGGTCACTTCTTTGAGATGAATTTCAGGAGCCTACAAAAACCCTGACTTGCATAGATCATATCTCCAAAAATATTGTGCATCTTGATCTAATATTTTTACAGCAACTTCCTCAGGATTTCAGCTTTGCCTCATAACCTATTTCAGATGGCCGAATCCCTTGCATAAGGAGGAAATGAGGATCACAATTTATATAAATGCTTAAGTTGAGAGGGGCTTCAAAAAGTGAACGTGGCAGGGATTTTAGGAGCTTAAAAAAAATTAATTATGAATTTTCAATGACCCATGCCCCAACCCCATGGGGTTTTAGCCCACTAACTGGGGGTACAAACTTCAAACATGAATATCTCTCAAACCGTGAATAATTACATGGCGTGCCATATATCAACGGAAACATCTCGACAAGTAGAAACCATAAAAAGAATTATTGACCCAGAATGTATTAATTTTGTCGGTCAAAATTCCCATTCAATATTGGGTTATTCCCTGGTGCTGCTTGGGTTGACATTAATGACAATCGCTGATAAAAAATCTCCCCCTTTGGCATTGATGGCAACACAAGTACTCCCCCCGCGATCATGACACCAATTCCTACAACATTCTCTCCCCCTTTGACATCAATGGAAAAGGGTAAATCCCCTTGAAACACAACCATCCTGTGGACCTATACACACTTCCACTCCCCCTGACACACAACCGTCCTGCAGACCTGTAATCTACTTCCACTCCCCCTTTATATTCTGAAAAAGGAAAATCTAATGAGAACTTGGGAGAATCCCAAGCTTCTGGCGAAGATATTCCAATGTTGGTGAATATTTAATATGTGATTCTTTTGGTGTTGCTTGGAATCTTGCTACTTTTCCAACTGCTTGCATAACATCTGGTCGGGAGGCTGTTACATATAGAAGACTACTAATCATAGATCTGTACAACCTTTGATCCACATCCTTAGATGAGTCGTCTATGCTCAATTTGCAACCTGTTACCATTGGAGTAAGGATGGGTTTGCAATCTTCCATTTTAATTTTCTTGAGCATTTCCTTGATGTACTTGGCTTGACATATAAATATTCCTTTCTCTTGTTGAGATATTTGAAGCCCTAAGAAGTATGTTAGCTCACCAAGTAAAGACATCTCGAAATCACTTTGCACCTTTGTAGCAAACTTCTTACTTAGTCGATCATCATTGCTACCAATTATTGTATCATCCTCTTTAGCTATTAGACATGCTTTAGTTGCTTCATCCATAACATATATGTCGTTTGGAGCTCGAATTGCTGTAGCCACAATTTCACCATACACGCCTTTCCCGATTTCACATTTCGTGGAGTTGAATAGTATTGTGTGTCCTTGATCACACATTTGTCCAACACTGAGCAGATTGTGATTCATGTTTTCAACCAGTAGAACATTATTGGCTAGAGAATCTTTGCTTCCAAGAGTGACAGTACCTGATCCTATAACATTTGAAGATCCATCATTTCCAAAGGACACGGTTCCATCCTTCTTCTCTTTCAGAGATACAAATTTATTTCTATCTCCAGTCATATGCGTTGAGCAACCACTATCAACATACCACACATCTTTGTTCTTTTGAGCCTTGAGAGTGAGAGCACAATTATCATTCTTCTTCTTCTTCCATGTTCGTTCGTTCTGTGGCTTTGAAGATTCTTCTGGAGGATTTTCAAGTCTGCAGTCTTTGGCTATGTGTCCAAAGTTTCGACATTTGTAACATTCAATATTATTTCTTAAATGTTCAAATCTATTGATGTTTCACTAAATCCTTGGAGGTTCATATTTGACAAATCTCCTGTAATTGTATTCATTCCTAGGGTACGTGCGACATTCTACAGCTTTATGACCAAATTTTCCACATTAATAACAGTAGCCATAAAAAATATGTTGGTACCTGGATGGAAATTTTCGTCGAGGAATTGTCTTCCAAGGTTGTTCTTGTGAATCTTGTCCAATGAATTCTACATGCATGTCAGATCTCATAGGTTCATTTTATTTTGTTGTAGAAGGTCTTGCTTCTTCTTCTTTGTAACCAATGCCAGTTTTTTCACTGTAATATCGTTGATTGTTGATGAGTTCTTCCAATGCCCTTGAGTTGTTGACATAGTTTTGGATAGTTTTTCCTTTCTTCACTTCCTCACGCAGCGAGACTACTTCAGCTTCTAATTCTTCCCTTTCTTGGTTGCTTTATTCCAACTTCTTTTGAAGTGACTCTTCAATGCATTTGTGTTCTTCAACTTCAATTTTGAGACCTTGAACTTGTTCTTCAAGAGTTTTGGAACGGATCTTCTCCGCCTTGAGATCTTTTATAAGCTTGATTTCTTCCTCATAAAATTCTTCTATGGTCCATCCTTCTTCTTCGTTGTTTGATACCTCTTGTTTATTGTGCTTGGGTTTATTGTGCTTGGCCATAAACAATACTCTCTCATTGGCTTCTTCTTCACTGTCATTGTCTTCATTGGATGATGAGCTATCTTCTTTAGAGAGAAAGTTCCTTTTGGATCCTTGCTTGTTGAATTTCTTAAAGCCTTTATTTCCTTTTGATTTGCCATTACTTCTGTTTGGACACATTTTTCTGCAAAATTCCCAACCTCATTACAACTGAAACATATCAATGGAAGTTTACCTTTGAATTGTAATGTCCCAAAATTTTGTGGGACATTAAAAACTTTTGTTTTTGCTTTAGGAGAAGAATAAATGGGTAGGAAAACCCATTGATAATAAAAATCTGAATAAGGAAACATTGTAATCTGAAAAGGGATCAATAAAGAGCTGGATTTCACACCCTGTGTGTGAAAAGAGACAATTTTCAGGTGGATAATTCTAGAAGAAGCCAAGTGACTGTGCAGATAAAGAAGATAAGATTCCCTTGGTGGGCCAGCACAGTTTGCATGAGGAAGAGATCATTATAGAGAGGAAACCCTAAGGTGTGGGGCCCTTGGAAAAGCACCTTTCACTTGTTTAAAAGAAGAACAAAGTAGCCATTCTAATTCATGCTTTTGATTGCCATTTTCTTGTCTTCTCAGACAAGAGCATTCTCTAGCTGTTTAGCTGAGATGCAGTGCTACTAGCACTGGGTGTTCCTGGGCGAGAATCCCATCTCTTCCATTTAGTAGCTCTTGGAAGAGCTTTTTCTTCATTTTCCCCATATTCTGGCTTGAGGCCAAAGCATTCCATTCAGCTCCATCGTAGTCTCCATTGGTGGTTGAGTTGGGTTGCTGGGTGTTGCAGGGGATGGTTTCTCAACACCACTTTCAGCATTGTATTTCAAAGGAGGGAGTCTCCATTCCTTTGGGAGGTTAGTGGAGGGAGTTCTAATCTTCATTCCATCATCTTTGGCATCAGGACAATCATTCTCCATCAGCAGAAGAGCATCCCTCTTACTTGACTACGCAGTTCATAGAGAGCATTTGTAGTGAGGGTTGCAGTATTTCAATGGGTGATGAGATCTTCTATGAAAGGATCGGCCTTTCATATAGAAGATTGAATAAAGGAGTTGTTTTAGAAAAGGCCTCACATTCAGCAAGCTCCTTTCATTTCCAGTTTCTAGTGAGTTGCAACAGCTACCCAGCAACTCTGGTATTTTGGTAAAAATGCCATTTTGTCTAGTTTTCATCCAATCCCCTAAAAGGATTGTTGTATTTTATTTTCAGGGGTTGTAGCCTTGCTCCCCCTTCTTTATTTGAGTTACATTGCTGCATCATTCATGTTTATGTAGTTACTGCTGCAGTACCTCCATAGACTGTGCAGTCTTAGTTGAGAATAAGATCATGCAAGCAGTGTTTTCTCCACTTCTATGCACATGTCTCATTGAGGCTCTTTACTTGTTTTGAGTAATAGATTTCTCAAGATTTTGTCTACATTTTCTGCTACATATGTATTTGAAGGCTGATTTCATCTTCTTATGACATGGCTCATTAGAAATAACACAATCATTTCCTTTTTTGAGCAAAGTGTTGTTGTAGCTCTCTTCATTGGGCCCTTTTCTAGAGATACAGGTGAAGGAGGCTTGTATCAAGCTCCTAGAAGGATTTGTTTTGAGTCCACTTCAGGATTTCAGCTCCAGATAGATATATTTGAAGGATTCCAGACCAGGGATCAAATCCTGCTGCCTCCATTTCTAGAAAATGCGTTTTCCAGGCTTGGATTTCTAGCCATTCCTACTAGGAAATTTCACATATCTGTAGACAGAGTCTACAAAGGGCCAGAAAGCCTCCAGATCTCACCCTTCTTTAGAAGGTGACATATTCGATAAATTCCCCTGCAGTCCATCTCTGTCACAGACTTGTGATATTTCTGAAAAAGTGACATTACAGTGGTATTAGAGCATCTTTCTTGGCTCAGCCTGTGGCCTACAAAACCCAAGAAAGAGAACAGAAGATGAAGAGGATGAGATTGATCTCATCCATTTTTGAGAAGAAGAAGAACCTCCCCAAGGAGGAAGAGCAAACAGAAAAGGAATACCCCTTCACTTCCTATTCTCATCTAGAAGGAAACAAGGAGTTGAGCACGAGAGAGACTCCATCTCTTGGAAGAAAGGAGAAGAAAATACTCACAAGTCTTCTTCCCAAATATATGCAAGGCACACATGAAGATTTTAGGAATGATAGGAGGGATATTGATGGAGAATCTCAAAGAGGGTTCAAAACCGAAGGAAGCCCTATATTTGCACATGGTGAGGGTAAGCATGCAGCCACACACCATGGTGAACAGCGTAGTCAAAGGCCCAACATTTTTGTGAGGGAAATGAAAGAAGGAGGAAAGGTGACTGAGGAAACCCTTAGTGATTTCTTGAAGGGGTATGAGTCTCACACTCATGGATTCAGAAATCAGCCCAATTTTTCTGAGTTTTGCAAGAGCAAGGTGAAAGGGAAGGAGCAGCAAGATGGATTTCATCTATCCAGTTTTGGAGGTTCACCTTCAACCACAAATTGGGTGGAATAGCCAAACACCTTCCAGCAGCACCACCACATTTTAGAAGAAGAAATCATCAAAGCTGCAGTGCTGCATTTGAGAGGTAAGGCTCATGCATGGTGGAAACTTGGGTCCATTTCTTTTGAGAATGTTAAAACCTCATCTTATGTGAATTTCACTAAGTCATTGGTGAAAGGATTTGATCAGAACATTCTTGGAACTCATGAGATGGATTTGACCCAAGGGACTCAAACAAAACCCTTGCATAGAAACGCATTACCACCTCAAGAAACCATTGGAGGAGCTGAGAACTTGCATTCAGCCTTGTTGGAGGCCAAACTTTCATCCCACACCTTTGAGCAACAAACCAGAGAGCTCTATTTTTCAAAGGTGGATCATATTATTGGGATGTTGCCCAACTTTATTGCAAATATAGAGGGAAACAGCGCTGCCGGATCTAGAGATCATCTAGTGCCTCATGCAGAGGAAGAATGAGATTTTGCTCCAAATAGAGGGGTTGTTGTGTCTTTGCAAGAAGGTCCCTGGGATCTCATGCATGGAGATCAAGGCACACTTCATGATTCACATGTGCCATGGAAGGTGAGGTGTAAAACCATGAAGATTCAGGAAGAATATAGAGGAGAGACCCAGCACCATGTGATGAGGAGGGCCCATCCCTATCCATTTTTGGAGGTCATTACACCTAGGAAGGTGATTAAGCTGCGTAGGAGAAGCATGGACATGATTGTTCATCCATGTATACAGTCATATTCAAATGATAATGTCTCATGGAGTGGAGACATCACACCAAGGAGGCCACTGGTTCATATGAGGAGGAGAGGTGCTTCAAACAATGAGGCATCAATCACTGATTTCAGCAGCGTGGAGGCCTTGGGACAACTTGTTGCAGCGCTGGGGGTTTTGGGTAAAACCAAAGAAGAGGGTAGCATTCCCTCACTATAATTCTTACCCACTCTCCTTTCAGTACCTGCTCTATGGAAGGGAAAGCAAGGGAGGTACAGCAGCCTTCCCACTTGTACAATTGACATGGGAGAAGTATATGCGCACCACTTTTTGGAGGAGTGGGCACAGTCACTTCTTTCCCTTAGGAGGAAGAGGAGAGATTCATTAATGAGTTGCTCCCTTTTCATGATCAGAGAACATGGTAAGGATATTGTCCATTTATATGATTTACATGTTGATTCCTTAACCATGTATATGCAGGATGATACTCCAAGGAGGATCATTCTTTGTCAAAGGCTCTTTGGTCTACTTGGGGCCAAGAGCATAGTTGATGGTCATTCCCTTAATGGACTTGGGGGAGATTTTTATTTTGGATGACATGCTCACCATGCATCATACATCACTCATTTTCTCAAAATACATGAGGAGAATGTAGCAGCAAACTGGTGGTTGAGGAACCACATCTTTTATCATTCTCTATTGCAGTTTATGCTCAAACTACGCTGGTTGCATGAGAAGGATCAATGTCTCACTCACTTGATATATATGGTAGCCAACATGACTTCTACTTTGGCTCTCTATGCTGCTATAGACCACACTATTGTTGGGAGCATGATTGGAAGAAGGGCATATAGGATGGATGTGCCCTTCGGGGGAGAAGATCCCCATACTTTTTGCAAGGCATGCTCTAAGGGGAGCATGAGAGATAATGTGGCCACCATAGTGCAGCACTTATTTATTCTTGAGGTGAGCCATGAGAGTGATGGGGAGTCATATGATGGTGTTGATCTCCTTCCCATCACAAAGGAGAGACATTGGGCCAGCTTGATTCACAATGGAGGAGGGAGGATCCTTGGAGATCCAAACTTCATCTTGCCATTTGAGGGCAACATTTCTGCAGCCCAAGAGTAGCCTTCAATCTACACTTTTCATAAGTGGATAGGTGAAAAGTGTGGGGTAAGCTATGATGCCTACCACTTTCATATTTTTAGCCCACCTTATTTGTTGGAGCTGAAGGTGGAAGAAGATGTTAAGCAGTTGCCTTATCTGTAGGTGACTAGATTCTTGTGGATGATTTCTTGGGGATGGAGGATTCACATGAAGGGAATGTTTTTCCCAATTCATTTTGACACCATGCCTCGAGGATACCTCTAGACAGCACCTTATTTCCTTCTTGAGTACATTCAATGTTCATGATGATAGCCACATTGGCTAGTTTACATTACTTGAGAGGAGTAGTATGGAGACTCTATGTTGATACAACATCTCATTCTTCATGGGGAGTTTATCATAAGAAGATGCTATAGTTGGAGGAGGAGGACATCCTACAGTTCTATCCTTACAAGTTTCTTGAAGGCAAGCAACATTTGGGAGGGGAGGTCTGTAATGTCCCAAAATTTTGTGGGACATTAAAAACTTTTTTTTTTGCTTTAGGAGAAGAATAAATGGGTAGGAAAACCCATTGATAATAAAAATATGAATAAGGAACCATTGTAATGTGAAAAGGGGTCAATAAAGAGCTAGATTTCACACCCCATGTGTGAAAAGAGACAATTGCAGGTGGATAATTCTAGAAGAAGCCAAGTGATTGCGCAGATAGAGAAGATAAGATTCCCTTGGTGGGCCAGTGCAGTTTGCATGAGGAGGAGATAATTCTAGAGAGGAAACACTAAGGTGTGGGGACCATGGAAAAGCACATTTCACTTGTTTAAAAGAAGAATGAAGCAACCATTCTCATTCATGCTTTTGATTACCATTTTCTTGTCTTCTCAGACAATAGCATTCTCTAGCTGTTTAGCTGAGATGCAGTGCTGCTAGCACTGGGTGTTCCTGGGCGGGAATCCCATCTCTTCCATTGAGTAGCTCTTGGAAGAGCTTGTTCTTCATTTTCCCCATATTCTGGCTTGAGGCCAAAGCATTCCATTCAGATCCAGCGCAGTCTCCATTGGTGGTTGAGTTGGGTTACTGGGTGTTGCAGGGGAGGGTTTCTCAACACCACTTTCGGCATTGTATTTCAGAGGGGGAAGTCTCCATTCCTTTTGGAGATTAGTGGAGGGAGTTCTGATATTCATTCCATCATATTTGGCATTAGGCCAATCATTCTCCATCAGCAGAAGAGCATCCCTCTTACTTGACTGCGCAGTTCATAGAGAGCATTTGCAATGAGGGTTGTAGTATTTCAGTGGGTGATGAGATCTTTTATGAAAGGATCGGCCTTTCATCTAGAAGATTGAATAAAGGAGTTGTTTCAGCAAATGCCTCACATTCAGAAAGCTCCTTTCATTTCCAGTTTCTAGTGAGTTGCAACTGCTGCCCAGCAACTCCGGTATTTTGGTAAAAATGCCATTTTGTTTAGTTTTCATCCAATCCCCTTAAGGGATTGTTGTATTGTATTTTCAGGGGTTGTAGCCTTGCTCCCCCTTCTTTATTTGAGTTACATTGCTGTATAATTCATGTTTATTTATTTACTGCTGTAGTACCTCCATAGACTGCGCAGTCTTAGTTGAGAATAAGATCATGCAAGCAGTGTTTTCTCCACTTCTATGCACATGTCTCATTGAGGCTCTTTACTTGTTTTGAGTAATAGATTCCCCTAAGAGTTTGTCAACATTTTTTGATATATATGTATTTTAAGGCTGATTTCCTATCTTCATGTGACATGGCTCATTAGAAATAACGCAGTCATTTCCTCTTTTGAGCAAAGTGTTGATGTTGCTCTCTTCATTGGGACCTTTTCTGAAGATAACAGATGAAGGAGGCTTGTCTCAAGCTCCCTAGAAGGAATTTTTGATTCCACTTGAGTTCAGATCGAGAAAAGATATATTTAAAAGTCCCGGACCAAGGATCAAATATTGCGCCTTCACTTCTAGAAAATGCATTTTCCGAGGCTTGGATTGATAGCCATTTCCTACTAGGGAATTTCACATACGTAGACGGAGTTTGCAGAGGCCGAAGCCTCTGTATCTACACCTTCTTTAGAAGGTGACATATCAGAGTAAATTCCCCATGAGTCCATATTTAGCACAAACTTGTGATATTTTTAAAGGACATCCCGAGTTTGTGTTCATGTATTGCTCGATCTCTCCACTTTTTGGAATATCTTAAGATATTCCCATTGTTAATATATTTTCCCTATTTGGGGATACAACGGTGGTAGAGCATAATATTAGCTTCCATTTGTGGAATCTCAGCCATTATGCAATCAGAAGAAAAGAATAAGATCATAATGTTGGAGAGAATGGGAGCTTCTCTCATCTCTTTTTCGACGAGAAAGGTTATAAATGGGAGGTCAAAGCAAAAGAAAGAAGCGATTGAGGCTATGCACTTTCATTTTGAAAGAGAGGACAAATTGCAGAAATATGAAGGACACTTGGATCACAAGGTCCTAAGTGAATACCTTTTAGTACAAGACTCAACTGGAGGCACTCAAGGAGACTCTAGCCTTCCCATAGTTCATTCAATTGGAGGAAGAAATGAGACCTTGTAGCGAGAAGAATGAAGGGAAATAGGTTTACGGTATCTAATTTTTATGCATCATCTTCAACAAGGGCTTGGGCAAGAAAACTTGATTCATTCTTCCTACTACATCCGGTGGTGGCTATAAATTGTAGTCTTGCACCTTGAGGTGAGACGATATTTGAGTGGTTCAGCCATTTGGTTCATGCGAGAGTGCATACTTTTGTTGAGTTTAATCGAAGGTTGATTAGAAGTTTTTGTGAAAAGCGGGATTGGGAGGAGAAGCCCTCACCACCATTAGAGGATACTTGTACCGATTATCACAACCTTGGGAGAAGCTGACCTTTATCGGTAGTTGGGGGAGCCAACATTAGAGGAAGAAACTCTTGCGGCCATACGAGGTCTTCCAAACTTAAGCAAGGTATGCCTAATTTTTTATCTCCTATTGTTTTAGCAAAATTCTATGGAGGGTTCTTATATTTTGTACATGCTATTTAGAGCAAAGGACTTTCCTGCTACTTACCTTGACTTGTTCAAGGAAGGAGGAACCATCATCCTCATATACCAGGTATTCGAGTTGTATACCACACTTGAGGTTGGGTTTGAAAACTTGGAGGAGAGGATGAATATTGTTCCAAACAAACTTACACAAAACCATATGTTCATCCTTGAGTTGGAGCATGAGACAAGAAGTACATCATTGGAAAGATTAATAATGTTGTCATTTAACGTGATGAGTTGGGGACCCAACCATTGTTGAAATATTCCAATGACCTTCCCATATACATAACCAAAGAGGAACGAGATAGATGATGGAGGACATCTTAGGATGGATAACATCTCTCATGTTTGTGTTGGATACTGTAGTGACCTACATCATGATGGGAGGTTTTTGCCTACCACCTATTTGGATCCTTATGGGATTAACTTGTTCATTGAGGAGATTACATTTCCTTCCTCCATGAAATTCAAAGACATAAATCTGATTTGGGAGGATGGTAGTCTTCATGGGAAGGGTACCAAGATTGTGAGCATGATGAGAGGCATTTTGGATGAATGGAGGTGCATGGATGGAGGGTAAGAAGCTGGTAAGCTACTTGAAAATTTATGACAGGCAAGAGGAGGCATAGGTTGCGTTGGCTACTCTTAAAAAGAGTTTGGCCATCTTGCGACATATCCTCTTTGAAAAGGTATGAGGGAGAGGAGTTTGGTAGGATACTTGCACCATTGGGTAGCAAAGAGTGTGGATGCACTATGATGATATGATAATTATGTCTTCACCTCATTATTTGTATAATGAAGGTACATGAAGCAGAAAAAATTTTGTTGCTTTGGAGGACCTTGGGAGAGCAGGAAGAATTTCTCTCACACTTTGCATAATGTTGCGGGGAGTAAGGAGATGGCACCTATCATGGTGCAAGAGGGCTACTCCTTAGCCTTGGGTATTAGGGAGGTGCTTCCACTTTGGAAGGATCTTTCTATGTATGGAAACATTTTGGGAGATGCCTTTGACAATAGGCATGTCGAAAGGAGGAAATAGGGTTATGAGATGGTTGGAGCTCATATTCATAGGCCAACAGAGTGTTGTCACCTTGGAGCTAGGATTTATTGATGGAGTGTTCCTAGGATCATAACACTATGATGCACTTGGTGGACAAGGAGATGAGAGTGATGGAGTAGTGGATGGGGACATCTATTACCAAGGTGTGAGAATCTTCTTAACTTAGGTTTCAAGCATAAGAAGGAGGACCTTCATGTAGCCCATGGTACATTCCTCTTCATAGGAGTATGTCCTACCACTATGGATGACGTATTCATAGACCCATATATCCATATTTCATCTCATGGTAAGAATATTACATACATGGATTATCTAACACAACATTTGTGTGTTCTTACCATTTATTCGATTGCATTGCTCCACAGAGGAAAAGCTTGTCTTTGGACTCAATGATCATCTTTGGACCAACTATTGTGATGGATACAACCATATTTTATGTATTCTTGGGAAAATGTTTCATTATTATTATGCTCAGTTGATTCACCAAACCCATTACTATTCACTAGTTGAGGTGTTGAAATATACGACTAGCTACTCTCAAGAAACATCTTGCCATGCCATTTTGCAAGTAGCGATTAGAAAAAATGCATTGTAACCTCTTGGGAGGCTATTGGTATCCTCTAGAAAAATATGGAACCTTTAGTGATATTCTCATTTCGATTCCATATGATGATCATGTCTAATTTTAAATATATATGAGATGATTTGGCTAGCTTGATTCCGTGCAGAGGAGATATTTGAAGATCTAGTCTTCATCTTGCCTCTCAAGGACAACATTATTGCAGCCCAGGATCGAAGAAAACACTCTACACTTATCATAAGTGGAGGGGATGACATCGTGGGGTAGGCTATCTTCTACCATGATCAGATTTTCAGCCCACCTACATTGCAAGAACTCGAGGTGGAGGATGATTTGCATAGTTACCATTTTGGAGGGTGGCTCATTTTGTATGTTGATAGCTTGAGGATGGCGATTCGTATGGGGATGGTAGATCCCAATGTATGTCGGACCTCATGCCTCAATAAGGCCTTTAGACATCCCGTTGTTTCCTCCATGGATGTTTTACATAATGATAGCTATTTGGGATACACAGCTAGCCTACATGTAGGAGGGACAAATTGGAGATATCTTGATGAGACAACATCTTGATCCTTGGGAGGATTTTATCATATGAGGATACTACAGGGGGAAGAGAACACATTAGTTCCTATCTTTAACAGTTTCTTGAGAACAAGCAACATTTGGGAGGGAGGATTGTAATATTCCAAAATTAGCATGCGGCTAATTGGAATATTAATTTTGCTCATGACACCCTATGAAACTAATAAATGGGTCGGGAGGCCCATACATTGCAGAAAAATGAATAAAATCCCTCATAGTGTGAAAAGGGATATTCATAAAATTTTGCATTTACACCCTCAAGTATGAAGGTTGCACAGAGACTGAGGTCAAGTTTGACCAAGTCAACAACGCGGCAGGATAGGAGGTGGAGAACACTTGGAGAGACGGTGCAATATGAATGGGAGGAAATTCATTAATTGGAGGAAACCCTAATGAGTGGTGTTAGGAATGCAGCAATTTATTAGCAAGATTGGCGAGTCTAATTACAAAAGCAACATCGTTGGATTCTAGGATCTAGCCCTCCTGAATCCGAGAGGGATCTCTCTATGAATGAGTTTAAAGATGTGATCTTTAATGGTAAGAGTATGATATTGGAGAGGCTAGTTATGAAGAGCTTGGGTTTGTTTTGTTTGTTTTGGTTGGGCAAGGACATGATGAAGGTGAAGGCGAGTTTCAAAATGAAGGGTGAGTGTGTAGATGAAGGAATGATTTGGGCATGAGAAAACAAGAGCAGTTTTAACACGTTGGCTAATGAGTCATAGGAGGATTTTAATTGAATGACAAGGTTCAAGCGGGATCCATGGGGCAAGTCACTTACTCGAAGGATCTCTTAAGGTGATTTTATGGAGATAAAACAAATAGGAAATGAAGAACAAACAAATGAAGGTATAGTAAATAGACTAAGATCAAATAAGTTATTTTAAACTATGTTGGCTTCATCATGTACTTAAAGAAAAACATAAAGTATTCGAGATCGGAGTTAATACCTTTAAACGCTGCTTTGAAGTACTTTTAGTTAGAAAACATTAAAAGATAGTTGAGCAATTTCGAGGATCGAGGTAAGTGCCTTTAAACTACCACGATTTTAGCATATTCAATAAAGAAAACATAAAAGTATTCGAGATCAGGTTAGTGCCTTTCGCTTATTTTGCATTGAAATAATTTTAACAAGAGAACATTTACAAAATAGTTGAAAAAACTTAAGATAGGGTAAGTGCCTTTAAACTACCTTTCTGACATATTCAATAATAAAACCACGGATAACGGTGACAAAGAGCAATTTAGATCGGTAATTACTTTTAAACCAACTTTTGCATTAATGTACTCTTATAAGAGAACTTTAAAATGAAGAAAACATAGACAATAAAGCTTTACGGTGAGTAAGTGCTTGTAGAAAGTAAATCCTAGCTCTATGTAGCGCCTTTTATTAGATAAAGTGAAAAAAGGAATTGAAGCAAGTAAGAAAAATAACAATTGGCAGTGAGGAACACATCCCCATTGACACAAATCGGATCCCATAAATCGGTAGCTTGTATTTGATGTTGAACCGATTCTGTGTCAGGCTTGGGTGGGTCTTTGCAACTTCAAACTTCTCATATCGGCTTATGTATCTTCAAGTTGCAAACGGGGCATCGGTAGCTTCGAATAGCTATTACATGCATTCGGATGTCGAGAGACCAAAATTTTATCATCTTCTACGGATGTATTTATAGAAGAATGAAGAAGTGGGAAGATTTCCCCGAGAATTAAATATTATTAATTATGAAATCAATGCAATCCACGGCCTTTGGGAACCGGCCAGGCATAAGGTGGGAATGTAATCATTTATAACTACGCTATAACTACGATTGTGTCTTTTGATGCCCAATGATTTTGTGAGGCGTAGGTGTCTTTAGAAGGCTGGAGAAGGTTCAATTAGCCTGTTGTTTGGTGTCGGAAGTAACTTTCTGTAGCCATTATTTGCGTTGAAGTCCCCACGGGAGTAACTCTTCGAGTTGCATTTGAGACAATATCTGGTCACGTCGATAAATTCAGCCTGCGATTGAATACTTTGAGCCATAGGTGGCATTTCAATAACTAGAGGATCAATTTTCCTCCAAATGCGGCGGTGGAAGCGCTCACATCGATAAAACCCTTAAAATATTCTTTAAAGCGCTGTTTAAATCGGGATTAGACTTTTGATAAACGCGTCTTATTTGTAATTCTCGTGAAGCTGTCTCTAATCCTCTGTTATGATACATTTTTGTCTTTTGTATGATACTCTTTGGTATTGCCCCTTTCATGGTGTTTTCTTTGGTGTGCGGAGACGCGCGAGGTTTATAAGGCATCCATGCGAAAACATTGATGAAACATGCATTCCACCACAATGGATGATTTCCTTTGATGACTCGAAGACGGGAGAGTCGTCACCTCCAGCCATCTGAATCTTCTTTGGAAATAACGAAAAAATATTTAGAACCCTACAAAACACGAAAATTATTATCAAAACCTACGTATATAGGTTAAAAGCGCATCGGAGGGTGTCTTGAAGTTGATCATTGGATGGCATCATCCAATGGTCGGGGTGATCGGAGCGATCGTGGAATGGAGTGAAAGAAGTTAATCTGGTAAACAAGTGGATGTAGAGATCGACGGTCGAAAATGAACGAGGCGATCGGAGAAGGATGAATGCGAGGCGCGTCGGTCGCGCGAGAGATCAGCGGTCGGGATTGGGCAATGGAAAGTCAAACGGAGAGATCGGGCGATGAATTGTGGGCCATCGATCTGCAGATCAGATCGACGTCGAGGAGATTGATTTTCCCGCGTATGATGGCCGGTTATCATGCGCGCACCTTCGTTAACCATCGAAGCAACCGGTGAGCGATCATCGTTGGATCGGTGGGCCCGGATCGGACGGTCCACAACGATATCGGCGGGTGTCCCGGAGTTGAAACATTAATGCGCGATGGATGGTGGTTTTACACGCGTCCCTGAGGACACGTCTCAAGCGATGTATGGAATCTGCGGCCATCGAGAAAAAACCGCTCTTGGGCGAAGAGGCTGTTGCGATAAAAACCACACGATTTTGGAAAAAATGGCGCACGGCTGGGGAGTCCACGGGGAGGCACGCTCGCGCGAGTCGGATATAGATTGAATCGACGGTCGAGATTTCTCCATAATTTTTCACGGGCGAAAAATTAAATAAAATGAATTTCGTTGGTTTAAATAAATATCAAAGGTTTTTTAATGGTTTGCGAAGAAATATTTATTTAAAACGAATAAGTGCCGGCGGTTCGGCGCGCGGTGCTAGGCGCCGGGGTGTATGGGAAGAAAGTGGGGACTTAGCCAAGGGGGGCTTAAGCCAAATATATATAACAAAATGTGTTTTTAATGGTTTTTTCTCATGATTTTCAAAGGTTTGAGGGAGTTAGATAAGGCCAAGTGAGTCTTAAACCTTATAAAGGGGATTTTGATGAGGGAACGGGGAGAAACATGAAAATGAGGGATTTTCATGGGAAATGGGTGGACATAAAATAGGGTTAGTTTTGGGAGAAGAGAAATGGGAAAATGTGTTTGCGGCGGTATTTGGCACAGGAAATCGATTAGGATTTGGGGGTCTTTTAAGAATATGAAACAACGGTGCGGTGGACAGAGCGAGGAGGCCTTGAAGTCTTCAAGAGCCAATAGTTTCTTGTCATAGAAAATTGTTCCTTGAAGGCTCAAAACAAATTTAGCTACCTTTTGGTATAATCGGAATTTTACGGTGGCTGACGGTGGCTCCACTTAGGGATGGTGCCTTCTTGAAGGCATCGGGAACTTCAAACTTGCATTCTTTGGGAGGCTGATCAGTCGCCTCATCCATTGTATTTTGGGAGGCTAACATGTGCCCAATCCATTGGGCTTCTCTTCCTTTCTTTGGGATGACCTTAAAAACGTATTAGCAAGCACGAAAACCAATGGATTTTCCTTGATATAACTTTCTACCTACCCTATCCTACGGCTCAACATTTTCTTCATTAGAGTGCACTTGGATTGGAAAAATATTTTCACAAAATTTTATTCTTTTAAAGAAGTAGGAAACTAATCTAATTCTAATCTGCTATACTGAACTTTTAAGATTAAATAGTTGAGTTCTAATGCTTCTCTACCTATTCTACTCTTTGTTGGGATTAAGCTTGTCCATGATTTCATTCTCTAAATTTCTAAAACATAAATTAAAAAAAAATCAAGTCAAGATTAAAATTTAATTTGACTTGTGATCTATGGCACTAAAGACAAACTGCACCTGAGACATTTATTTTGTGAAAAAAATAAATAAAAAATGGAAAGGCTTAAAGATCTGGGAATTTGATAACATTTCCTTCCTCTTTCTCTGACTATAGTTGACTCTTATTGAACGTTTTCCTTTTCTCTTGGTTTAGATTTTGGTGATTAGAACCCAGTTTTTACATCTTTTTGACCCGGAGAAAAATAAAAAATATTTGAGTCATCTCTCTTTGAAGCGAGGTTCATGTTTTGAACATGTTTAGACCTTTCATTTCTATCTATTTTATCTACTAATAAGCAAGATTAAACAGTTTGGAAAATCGAATTCACTATCCTATTAGCAGAAAATTTAAAGCTAATTAAGTCAAGTTTGCATTTTGTTTGACTAACTAGAAGTGTGTTTGTAGGAGTCGAATTTGAGCTTACACCTTCCAGTTGTTTCTCTTTTTTGGTATAGGGTTGTACCTTTCTTGTTTTCTTAATCTACCTCTTTTATTTTCTTTTTATTGTTTTTTTACTTTTTCTTTTATGAGACTAAACAAAACAAATGGTATTTATAATAGAAATGAAAGCTTTAAAATCGAACTCGGTAAGTAGTAATGCTTAAGGACCTAGCCATTGACGGACCCCCAAAAAGATGTTTGTGCCCCATCTAACTCTTGTAGAAAAAAGGCATTAGGACCAACGGTGGTGGATGTACGGACCTTGCCACAAGCTTGTCAAATTTACCATGTTAATGTCAAGGGCTTGTGAATTGATTCATCCATTAATTGAGCTAGTACGACCTTTAATAAGTTTGGTTGGTTTGATTTCCAAATCTACTCTAATATAGCAGCAATCTATTTACCTCTCTTTCCATGCGGGTCTTGTGACAAGATGTCTTTTACCACTATATTAGGTACATAGGCAATGATGTGTAGAGATATGAATACACATACGAAGTCCTTTAAGGCCTTTACCAAAATCATAGGGCTATTTTTCCATTATGTTATATTTCAAGGGTGCCTCCTTAAAGCCTTGCCTAAAAAGGCAATGGGATGTTCTGTCCCTCTGGATTTTTACGCAACGGGGCTGCGGCCACGAGTATGTTCTGGAAGGCGAAGGAGAAAATAAGGAACTCTTTTGAAAAGTACGGGCTGATTAGAGCCCAGGTGCCGGAGTGAGTACATGTTTTACCAATTCGAAGGATTTTTTGGTTTCTACAATCCACTTCACTCCTACTTCTTTCTTGAGCGTCTATTAGTCATGTTTCTATGGAGCTCTGTGAGATTCAAGGAATAAACCTCCTCGAAGTTAATCTCGATAAAGGATTGCAATTCTTTTATGTTCCTTGGTTAGCTAATCTCTAGTATTCCCTCGACTCTATTTGGATCTATTTTAATCCCTTCTTCTAGTATGATATGACGAGTTTACCTTCGGAAGCGAACATTATCTTTTACGGGATTTAAAGATAACCCAAACCTTCTGCATTTTTAAAGGACCTTTCTTAAATGTTTTAGATACTCTTCATCGGATTTGGAATAAACTATTATGTCATCAAGGTAAATTACAATGAAGTGCCCTATCTCCTACGAGAAAATGCAATGTCCATGGCCCTTTGGAAAGTAGCTGACATTCATTAATCAAAAGGCATTTCCTTGTAGAAGATGCCCCAAGGGTGGTGAAGTTGTCTTGAGTTGGTCTTGAAATTTTAAAACCTGGTTATATCCTGAAAAAGCAAATCCCCAACGGAGAAATCATTTTTAACCAACTACCCTTTGTAAGATGTGTTCCATTTTTGGTAAAAGGGTAATTGTCTTTTAGGGAGGAAATACCGGTAAGGTTTACGAAGTCAATGCATAATCTGATTTCTCACGGTCTTTTTCCTCATGGCTACGAGTTAGAAACCCAATCCCCGAAAACCTCATAGGCACGATGATTCTTTGCCTCATACATTTTCTTGATTTCCTTTTCTACTAGAGGCGAGTTGTATTGAATTAATTCTACGCGAGTTTTTGCTTCAAAAGGGTTTTGGTTTTCTCAAAGGGATCTTGTGTTGGATGATTTTTGTATCGTAGGCTTTCAAGTCTTCATAGCTCTAGGAAAACACATGGCTAAACTCTTTAAATAAGTCAACGTATCTCATTTTCATGTCTAGTGGCAAAGACTTAGCCAATTTAATCATTTTTGGCTAATCCTTGGTGCCTATGTTGCATTCCTCGACCTCGGACTCACATTGTATTCTATGGTGGGCTTCTTTGCTACATCGTTAAAATCAAAAGAGGTCTTCTAACGATTGATAGCCCCTAGGTATGTTCTTGTCCCTTTGACGATAATACCTCAATGTCTTCATTTTCCGTGTCCTTGTGTTCTTCGGTATGAGTGTCGAGTTCTTTATTTAACATGTTGATTTCTATGGGACAGTTGGTTTTTCTTTTTTAGGGGACACTTTTATTAGGCAATTTTCAACGGATTTAGGTCAGATTAGATGACTCAAATTCATTCTGCCCGTGAGAAAATCCTCTATACGTTATTTGTCACCCCTCGAAGACCTACCAATATTTTCATTATACGCTGCAGCTGGTCTAAACTTAATTTGAGTTGTCGATCTTTGGTTCAGACGGCGTTAAGCATGTTCTGGGTAGCTAAATTTTGTGTGGCAATATTTCTTTTTCTTCGAACAAAAATTAATTTGAACTCCTCAAAAGTTTTCAAAAGGTCCATGACATCGTTTAGGTAGCTTTAAGTGGGATGATTTGTGTTTATATTCCCCATTGACTTGTTTGATGACTAGTTCTGAATCCCCATACACATTAATTCTTGTGGCTCCTAACTTTTTTAACAAATGTAAGCCTAAGAGAAGGGATTCATATTCTGCTATGTTATTGGAGCACTAAAAGTTTAATTTGCAGGAAATGTTTTCTATGTGGTTGTTTTCAGTGTTGGTAATCTAGACACCTGCCCCAGCATTGCTCTTAGTGCATGACCCATCAAAATACATACTCCATAGAGGAATAATTTCGGTTTCGTCTTGGTTATTGTCCCCTTCAACCAACGTGCTCAAGGGTTGCTGTGAAATCTCGGCACTTAGTTGTATTTGTTTCACCTCCTCAGATTTTTGATGGAGCTGAGCATGAGGGGAAGTCTGTTGTTTTCCATCTTGGCTTTGTTCATTCTGGTCCGTTGTTTCACCGCACTGTTCCAAAATTTCTCTCTCGTTTTCTTCCATATCTAGGACTGCATTTATTTCTAGATTTGGGGTCTCTAACTGTTTATCTGAGTCACTATGTTTTGGATCTGACTATTTTGTGGATTCATTATTGCAAAAGATAAACGAATCCAGGTCAGTATGGGCAGAATAAATGGGAGAATTCTCAGGCTTATCTGGGCTACTGACCATGAATTTCATGTGTGACTCTCTGTACAGTCTTCTAAGCTGGCTAAAAACAGGGATAGTGGCATATGTCCCATCCATTTGTATGGTACCTTGCAATTTGGCACCCCATGATCTTGAAAATAACATGCCATATTTAGGAGGCACATCAGCCACCACAACATCCATTACCATGCACTTGGCTGGGATTTGGGTCAAAGTTACACAAAGATATTTGATCAGGCCAAGGCACTTTACTCTGTTTGAATCAAAAGAATATAAATCCTTGTAAGGTCTGGTTATTTCTAATCCTAGCCTTTCCATTATCACCTTTGGCATAAGGTTGTGTGAGGCTCCAGAGTCTTGCATAGCATTATGCAGGATCTTGTCATGAACATTGAAACTTACATAAAAGGGAGGTACAGGTCCCTCTTGATATATACCTTCAATCTTAGGACCAAAAATAAGCTCTGGCTGGTCATCATTAAGATTGACTGAGTCATTATTATCCTCAATATTTAAAGCCTTCAAAATTTGGGTCCTATATACATTTTGGGTAGCTAACTCAGTCAGGGGAACAGAGATTCTGATCTTTGAAATTTCCTGCTCTAGGCTGAAAAGAATCTGGTTCTTTGATGAACTTGTCTTAGCCTTACTAGCTCCCAGTCTATCAGCAACATTAGCTTGTTGATTTTTTCTACTCGTTTTTGACAAAATGGTCTTAACAGGAGTACTCGCTGAAGTGGTAGTACTACTAATGTCCTCACTCATCTTTTCTTTGTTTTGAGTGCCTTTCTCTCTATCTCTATCAGAATTCACAGCTAATGTTTTACCCTTTTGTTTGACAATTTTAGGCTTGGTTATAGTGCTGTTTTGTGAAGATTTGTCGGAGGTTTTGGTGTTGGGAGTTTGTTGACTGGTTTTTCTTCTAAGGTCATATTCTTTTTGAGGCTCTATGATGACATTTTCCATGTCCTGAAAATAACTTGCATTATCATCTTTGTTGTCATCATAAGGGGTATGAAAACCTTGTTCCCTATCAAAATGAATCTCAAAGTCATCATTATCTACTCCCAACATGTTGATATCATCTTCCTCTATTACCTCCTCTGTTTCTTCAACCTCACTTATATAGTTTTGATGAAAGGGAGGAGTGATCTGTTGATCATCTTCCCTAGGTTTGTTTGGAGGTTGGTTCCTTCTAAAATTCTGATTCTGGTTCTGGTTCTTGTTTTGAGGAGCAGTTTGGTTTTGACTTGCTTGTGCTCTCTCAAGGATGCTCATTTTCTTCATCATCTCCTCCATCATTCTTTCCATCTTTGAGTTGGAAGTAGAAGGGGAATTTTCCTCTCTAAAGGACACTCTCTTTTCAGTTTTCATTCTTGCTCTCTTCTCCATTAGGTTGAATTCCACAAAAAGAGCACCCTTTTGCATATCTTCAAGAGTTGCAAAATCTCTCCCTCAGCTGATAGGCCATCTCAGGATAAAATCCTTCAGGAAACTTGTTTAAAGCTGAGCCTTGTGGAGGTTTTAGTTCTGGGGAAAGTGCATTATACACACTATTGAATCTAGTGCAATAATCTTGCACACTTTCCCCAGTGTCTCTATGGAGATTTTTATAGTCAGAAAGGACTTGGAGAGGGTTTTTCTTTACTTCCCATTTGTTTAAGAATGTTTTATGGAAGGCTTGTAGATCACAGATACTATGGGGGGTTAAACCTTTGAACCACTTCCTCACTTCTCCCCCTAAGCTCTGAGAAAATAACCTAAGTTTGATCGAATCATCATCAATTTCATTTATGTCAAAGTAGTCATTCATGTTATCCGCATGTTGTGATGCAGTTGTAGCATTCTTAGCATCATATAATGGAATTTTGGACTGATAGTCCTGTGGAAGATTGACTAGTGGTACAGGAAGGACTAGGGGAGCATACCATGCAGCCATGGCAGGAGGTGGAGGTGGATTTACAAGAGGGATAGTGGGCTGAAGTGGAGTGGTTTAAACAGTGGATGTAGGGTGAGCAGAAGTGGATGGACTAGGAATAGACTGCTGAGTTGATCTTGGATGAGGGGCACCTAAGTTGTGAAGAAAATGAAAATCAGGAGGTGTTGTCTCTCTGCTACCAAGATGTTCACTTGTTTCCGGGGATGATAGTGAAGACTCAGAATCTAATTGATCTAAATCACCAAGAGACCTAGTTCTAAATGGATTTACTAAGTCAGCTTGTGATTGTTGTAGAGCTGAAAGATTTTCAGGGACTGAATTAGCTCTCAAGGGTGATCTAAAAACAGTTGATAATTTAATCTCAGGAGACTTCCTGAGGATACTTTTTGGGTTATCAACTACTTCAGGTGGGTCTGGGTCAGGGTAGGCTCTAGTGTGAATCTTTCTAGGAGCCACTATGATGTGTTTTTAAGACCCAAATAAACAAGAAAAGTTCAACCAGATATGACAGTCTTTGAATGGTTAACTAACCTGTTTACCTAAATTTGAATCCTACAGTCCTCTAATTGAGTTTGAATAATATTATGATGATTAGGGTTCTTCCCAGTGGAGTCTTAAGGTCTGTTTAGGATTGTGGAGTCGCCAAGTGGAAGTTTTAGCTCTTTTTAGAGGTAAAAGGTTTTATGGTCCACCACCATGCTTGTGAAATATCCATTTTCAAGGATATCCTGGAACACACCAAACTCTAACCAAAGATTGACTGGGAGGGCATTTACCAGATATGTCACCTCTGAAAGAGGATGAGATCTGGAGGCTAACTGGCCCTTTCCAGACTCTGTCTAAGAGTATGGGGTAAAACACATTAAAGGTCAGTGAAAAGTAAGAGTAAGTGTTTTACTACCAATCTGAAATATTTTTCGGTTTTCTGAGTTCTTTTTCAATTGAGTGGTTTTTAAGAATATCCTAACTCTATTTCAAAACTTAGCTACGGTTATGAGACAAAGAAAGCCTACTATTATGGCTAAGCTAGCTGGTTTTTCAAGGTTGGATAAAGTCTTAGGAGAATCCTAGGGTTTACCTAGTTTTTCACTGATTCAAACAAGTTTTATCATGATGACCATTCTTTGGCAGTGCTTGAAAAGGCTGCTTTTTACTCATAATTTTTATGAAGTTTTTAAGGGAAGTTGTCCCCAGTGGAGTCGCCAGAAATGTTAGTTGCTGGTGGCTTAGCTGGTTAATATAGCAATTATTCTTGAACTGAAATCCCTTATTTTCTATGGTTATCCTTAAATGAAGATGATCCTGGGTTTTGTTCCCCAGTGGAGTCTCCAGAAATGTTAGGAATTTGTAATTTATTAGCAAGATTGGCAGAGTCCAATTACAGAAGCAACATCGTTTCAACCAACTTTGGGATTCTAGGATCTAGCCCTCCTGAATCTAGAGAGGGGTCTCTCTATGAATGAGTTTAAAGATGTGATCTTTAATAGCTGAAATTATGATATTAGGCTAGTTATGAATAGCTTGGGTTTTTTGTTTGTTTGTTTTGGTTGGGCAAGGACATGATGAAAGTCAAGGAAATTTCAAAATGAAGGGTGAAGGTGTTTGCAGATGAAGGAATGATTTGGCTGTCAGAAAAGGCAAAGACAATTTTAACCCATTGGGCTATGGAGTCATAGGAGGATTTTTAATTGGAAAACAAGGTTCAAGCAGGATCCATGGGGCAAGTCACTTATGTCAAAGGATCTCTTAAGGTGATTTTATGGAATGAAACAGATAGAAAATGAAGAACAAACAAATGAAGATATAGTAAAACAGCCTGAGATCAAGTAAGTTATTTTAAACTATATTGCTTCAGCATGTACTTAAAGAAAAACATGAGAGTATTCTGAGATCAGGTTAATACCTTTAAACTAGCCTGCTTTGAAGTTATTTCAGTTAGAAAACATTAAAAGACAGTTGAACAACTTAAGATCAGGTAAGTGCCTTTAAACTACCCTACTTTCAGCATATTCAATCAGGAGAACATAAAAGTATTCTGAGATCAGGTTAGTGCCTTTAAACTAGCCTACTTTGAAGCCATTTCAATAAGAAAACATTAAAAGACAGTTGAACAGCTTAAGATCAAACAAGTGCTTTTAAACTATATTGCTTCAGCATGTTCAATAAGGCAAACATGGATAATAGTGACAAAGAGAAATTTAGATCAGACAAGTGCCTTTAAACCAACCTGCATTGATGTACTCTTCAAAGAGAACGTTCAAATGAAGAAAACATAGACAATAAAGTTTTCAGTGAGAGTAGGGTACTGTAGAAAGTAAATCCTAGCTCTATGTTTGCTGCTCTTTATCAGAGAAAATGAACAGAATGAAAACATTAAGCAAAATAACAATTGACAGTGAGGAACACATCACCATTGACACAAATCAGGATCCCATAAATCAGCAGCTTGTATTTGATGTTCAAACCAGTTACAATCAGCAAGCCCGGTGGGTCTCTACAACTTTGAACTTCCCATATCAACTTATGTATCTTTAAGTTGCAAACATGGCCTCAGTAGCTTCAGAATAACTATTACATGCATTCAAATGTCCAGAGACCAACATTTTCTCATCTTATACAGCAGTATTTATAGAAGAATGAAGAGGTGGGAGGATTTCCCAAGGGTCAAGTATCCTTAATTATGTAATCAATGCAATTCCTGGCCTTTGGGAATCAGGCAAGGCATACGGTGGGAATGTAATCATTTATAACTCTGCTTCAAAACTTTGTTTGTGTCTTTCGAGGCCTGATGATTGAAAATATCTGCTTCTGAACTATTCTTTAACCTTTAAAATAGTTTTGCTGACAATTTAGAGATAAGATCCTCGATTAGTATTAATTGTTCGGCGGCCTTTCATTTTCTGTGAGGCTGTAGGTGCCTTTAGAAGCTGGAGAAGGTTCAATTAGCCTCTGTTTTGGCATCAAAGTAACTTTGTATCCATTCTTTGCATTGAAGTCCTCGTAGGAGTAACTCTTCAGCTGCGTTTGAGACAAATATCTAATTCTGATCAATAAATTCAACCTCTGATTGAATATTTTGAGGCACAGGTGGCATTTCAGTAACTAGAGGGATCAATTTGCCTCAATTGCGATGGTGGAAGTGCTCTTGTCGATAAAACCCTTAAAATATTCTTTAATCTGTGTTTTAAAGCGGGGATTAGGCTTTTGATAATCGTCTTAGCCGTAATTCCCGTAAAACTGTCTCTAATCCTCTGTTCTGATACATTTTGGTCTTCAGCACTGATACTCTTTGACTGTGCCCCTTCCATGGTGTTTTTGCTGGTGTGCAGGGCTGCGAAGGGTTTATAAGGCATCCATGCCTTAGAAAACATTGATGAAACGTGCATTTCCACCCTGTGGATGATTTCCTTTGACGAATCGAAGACAGGAGAGTCGTCACCCTCCGCCGCTGAATATTCTTTGGAAATAATGAAAAAATGATTTAAAACCATGCAAAACATGAAAACTATTATAAAACATGCGTATATAGGTTAACTGCATTGGAGGGCGTGTGAGGATATCGGAGTCGTTGGATGGCATCATCCAACGGTTAGGATTGATCGAGAGAAATCGTGGAATGGGTGAAAGAAGGATTAAATCCGAGCCGTCGATCATGCAGAGATCGACGGTCAAGATTGAACAAGGCGGTCAGAGGAGAAGGATGAATCTGATTAGTTGATCGCGTAGAGATCCACGGTTAGGATTGGGCAATGGAAATTCAAACGGAAAGATCGGGCGATAAATTGTGGGCCATCAATACGCGGCTCTCAATAACGGGGGTGATTTTCCAGCATGCGATGGACGGGTTATTTTACGCGCACCTTCATTAACCATCGAGCAGCAGTGATCGTCATTGATTCGGTGGGCCCATATCGAGCGGTCCACGGCGATATGTGGGCATCTGGTCCAAACATTAACGCGCGATGGATGACGGATGGATGATGGTTTTACAAATAGTACATGGGACGTGGCCAAACGTGTATGGAATCGGTCCCCGCAGGGAAAAACCGCCCTCATGAGAGTGGTGTGATAAAAACCACGCGGTTTTGGGAAAACGATGCACGGGCGGGGTTCCCGCAGGAGCGCGCTCGCACGCGTCGGATCTGTGGATCAGATCGATGATGTAGATTGCTCCAAAAAATTGCACGGGCGGAAAATTTAATAAAATGATATTTCAACGGTTTGAATAAATTTTAAGGTTTTTAATGTTTTACGAAATATTTATTTAAACCGGGAATATTGCCATTGCTGTGCTTAAATCACGGCGCCAGGGTGTATGGGTGAAAATGCTAGGGGCTTAACCCAAGGGGGATTAAGCCCAATACATAGAAAATATGCATTTTAATGCTTTCGAGGATTTTCAAAGGAATTTGGGGATTCCGATAAGGCTAAGAAGGGGTCTTAGAACCTTATAAAGGGGATTTTGATGAGGGGAAAAGGTAGAAATGTGAAAATGAGGGAATTTTGTGGGAAATAGGGGGATAGAAAGATGAGGTTAGTTTGGGAAGAAGGGAAAGGAAAAAATGGTGTTTGCAGCAACATTTGGCCTTGTAAATCAGCAGGATTTCAGAGTCTTTTTGGGATGTAAACAAAAGTATAGGATCTGGACAGAGGCAGGAGGCCTTCAAGAGTCTTCAAGAGCCAACAATTTTTAGTAATAGACTTTGTTCTTTGAAGGCTCAAAATAGATTTAGCCACCTTTTGATATAATCACATTTTACAGGTGGCTAACAGTGGCTCCACTTGGGGATGGTGCCTTCTTGAAGGCATCAAGAACTTCAGACTTGCATTCTCTGGGAGGCTGACCTGTGCCTGATCCTTTGATGTTCTCTGGGAGGCTGATCAATTGCCTAATCCATTGGGCTGCTCTGCTTTTACTGGGTGATCTTTCTCTAAAAAACATATTAGCAACCATGAAAAACAATGGATCTTCATCAATACAAACTTCTACCTACCCAACCCTACTGATCTAACATTTTTTCTTCTTTAGAGTTCACTTGGATTGGAAAAATATGTTCACAACATTTTTATTCTTTTGAAAGCAGTAAATCTAATCTAATTCTACTCCTTATTTCTCCTTGAACTCAGATTTAACAGTTGAGTTCAGATGATTCTCTACCTAATCTACCATCTGTTGGGATTAAACTGTCCAACAGATTTTCATTCTCTAAATTTCTAAAACATAAATTTAAAAACATGCAAGCCAGGATTGAATAGTCTAACTTGATGCTGGTCTATGGCATAAAACAAGCTACACACAGACATTTATTTTGCAGAAAATTAAATCAAAATGGAAGGCTTATGATCTGAAAGTTCAAAGTACTGCCTTCTCTTTTTACAGCTCTGTTTTGACTTTTGTTTGAGTTGTCTTTCCTTGCTTTCTGGTTCAGATTTTGAGCTAATTAGAACCAGATCTTTTACATCCTTTGACTCAGAAAATAAAACAAATTTGAGTCATCTCTTTTGGAAACTTAGGTTCAGGTTTTTTCATGTTTGAACCTTTGATTTATATCCTAATCTAACTACTGATAATCCAAGATTAAACAGTTTGGCAAATCAAATTCACTACCCTATCAACAGAAAATTTAAAACTAATTAGTCAAGATTAGGAAGTTTGACCAACTAGAAGTGTGTTTTGTAGGAGTAGCATTTAAGCTTGCACACTTTCATAATTTATTTCTCTTTTTGGTATGGGGCTATACCTTTCTTGTTTTGACAATCTGCCCTCTTTTCTTTCTTTTTTATTTCTTTTGTACTTTTTCTTTTATGGGATTTGAACAAATCAAATGGTATTTATAATGGAAATGAAAGCTTTAAAATGGAACTTAGCAGTAGTAATGCTTAAGGACCCTGCCATTGACAGGACCCCCAAACAAATCTGTGCCATCTAACACTTGTAGAAAAAAGGAATTAGGACCAACGGTGGACTGGATGATGTAAGGACCTTACCACAAACTGTCAAATTTACCATGTTTACCCTTATCCTCTCTTTTGGAATCCCATTTGAGTACCTTATCTCCAATGTTGAAAACACAAGCCTTTTTTCTTTTGTCAAACAACTTCTTTATGTTTTCTTGCACCTTCTGAGCCCTATTGTAAACCTCTTCCCTAGTCTGCTGGAGATGTATTGTCTGACTAATCCTCCTAATCATGTTGTCTTCTTCTGACTGTATTTCTTGGATTAATTTTATTACTGGTACACCTAGGCTGGTAGGAAACACTGCATCAGCTCCATAAACAAGCTGTTAAGGGGACATTCCAATAGAATTCTTTGTGGTCAATCTGTCTGCCCACAGAGCATGCACCAACTTGTTATGCCATGATTTTTTGTTCTCTTCAAGCAGCTTCTTGATGATGGTCACCAAAATTTTATTTGATGATTCTGCTAGCCCATTACCTTGAGGGTAGTAAGCAGTAGAATGACCAAGTGTAATTTGATACCTGCGACAAAACTCAATCATATTTTTAGAACAAAAAGTAGCAACATTATCAGTAATAATCTTCCTAGGGCATCTGAATCTAGACAAGATATGGTTTTCAAGGAATTTTATAATGACATAATCTGTGGCATTCCTAGAAGGGGTGGCTTCAATCCATTTTGTGAAGTAGTCAGTGGCTGTGAGAATCCATTTGTGTTGGGTAGATGAAGCAGGATGGATTTCCCCTATAAAATCTAGGCCCCACTGTTGAAAAGGAGCTTCAACAGTGATAGGTTGTAATGGTAAAGGAAGAAGTTTTCTTTTGCCTTCAAAAATTTGGCATTTGTGACAGGCAACTATGATTTTATGGACATCCTGAAAAAGGGTGGGCCAGTAATAGCCAGCTCTAAGGATTTTATTAGCTGTGGTTTTCCAGTAAATATGGCCTCCACACTCTCCTTCATGGAATTCATACTTGATCCTTTTTGCATCAACTTCAGGAAAACATTTAAGTAATAAACCATCAGCATTTTTCCAAAATAAACATTCATTTAAAATGCAATAGTTCCTAGCTTTCAAATTTAAAAACCTGGCCTTTGTTTTTGATAAATCAGGAGGAGCATTAAGATTTGCAAGTACATACAAGATGTCAGTGTACCAAGGTGAGTTTTGAAACCGCTCTTCGACAGTGGGAGCAGGTAATTCTTCCTATTCATCCAAGGCATCTACCATGTTAATTTCAAGGGCTTGTAGATTAGACTCAGCCATCAATTGAGCTAAGCCCTGACCTTTAATAAGTTTGGTTGGTCTGATTTCCAAGTCATACTCTAATATAGCAGCAATCCATTTACCCCTCTTTCCATCTGGGTCTTGGGATAAGATGTCCTTTACCACTATATTAGGTACATAGGCAATGATGTGGGAATGTAGAATATACACCCTGAAGTCCTTCAAGGCTTTCACCAAAGCATAGGCCTGTTTTTCCATTATGTTATATTTCAAGGGTGCATCCCTTAAAGCCTTGCTGAAAAAAGCAATGGGCTATTCCTGTCCCTTTGGGTTTTTCTGCAACAGGACTGCAGCCACAGTATGTTCTGAGGAAAAGGAGAAAATAAGGAACTCTTTTGAAAAGTCTGGGCTGATTAGAACTGGTGCCCGGGTGAGTGCATGTTTTACCAATTTGAAGGATTTTTTGGTTTCTGCAGTCCACTTCAATCCTACTTCTTTCTTGAGCATATTAGTCATGTTTCTAAGGAGCTCTGCTAAGTTGGGAATAAACCTCCTCAAGAAGTTAATCTTTCCAATAAAGGACTGCAATTCTTTTATGTTCCTTGGTTGGCTAATCTGTAGTATTCCCTCAACTCTATTTGGATCTATTTTAATCCCTTCTTCTGATATGATATGGCCAAGGAGTTTACCTTCCTGAAGGCCAAACACTGTCTTTTTGGGATTTAAAGATAACCCAAACCTTCTGCACTTTTCAAGGACCTTTCTTAAATGTTTTAGATGCTCTTCATCAGATTTGGAATAAACTGTTATGTCATCAAGGTAAATTACAATTAAGTGCCCCATCTCCTCTGAAAATTCAATGTCCATGGCCCTTTGGAAAGTGGCCCCAACATTCATTAATCCAAAAGGCATTTTCACATACATGAAAGTGCCCCAAGGAGTGGTGAAAGTTGTCTTGAGTTGGTCTTCTGGGAGTACTAAAACCTGGTTATACCCTGAAAAAACATCTAACAGAGAAATCCTCTTTGAACCAACTACCCTTTGCAGAATGTGTTCCATTTTGGGTAAAGGGTAATTGTCTTTTAGGGAGGCTCTGTTAAGGTTTCTGAAGTCAATGCACAATCTTATTTCTCCTATCTTTTTCCTCATGGATACAAGGTTAGAAACCCAATCTGAAAACCTCACAGGCACAATGATTCCTGCCTCATACATTTTCTTGATTTCCTTTTCTACCAAAGGCAGCTGTATTGGATTAATTCTACGTAGTTTTTGCTTAAAGGGTTTTTGGTTTTCTTTCAAAGGAATCTTGTGCTGGATTATTTCTGTATCGTAGGCTTTCAAGTATTCATAGCTCCAGGCAAACACATCGACAAAATCTTTAAATAGGTCAATGTATTTCCTTTTCATGTCTGGTGGCAAGGACTTAGCTAATTTAATCATTTTAGGCTGATACTTGGTGCCTATGTTGCATTCTTGGACCTCAGACTCTGTGTATTCTACGGTGGGCTTCTTTGCTACATCCTTAAAATCAAAGAGGTCTTCTAACGGTGCTAGCCCCCTAGGTATGTTCTTGTCTTTTGACGACAATACCTCAATGTCTTTGTTTTCTGTGTCCTTGTATTCTTCAGTATGAGTGTCAAGTCCTTTATTTAACATGTTGATTTCTATGGGACCAGATGGTTTTTATTTTTCAGGGGAATTTTTGTTTAGGCGATTTTCATCAGATTTAGAATCTGAATTAGATGACTCAAATTCATTTCTGCTTAGCAGAAAATCCTCTATCTGTTTGTCACCCTCAAAGACCTGCCTATATTTTTCATTATCTGGCACCGCTGGTCTAAACTTAATTTGAGTTGTACAGTCTTTGGTTCCAACTGGCGTTAAGCATGTTCTAACCGCAAAAGCTAAATTGTGTGCGGAAATATTTCTTTTTCTTGGGACAAAAATTAATTTGGACTCCTCAAAAGTTTTTAAAAGGTCCATGACATTGTTTTGGTAAGCTCTAAGTCTGGGATGATTTGCGTTATATTCCCCATTGACTTGTTTGATGACTAGTTCTGAATCCCCATACACATTAATTCTTGTGGCTCCTAACTTTTTTAACAAATGTAAGCCTAAAAGAAGAGATTCATATTCTGCTATGTTATTGGAACACTGAAAGTTTAATTTGCAGGAAATGTTTTCTATGTGGTTGTTTTCAGTGTTAGTAATCCAGACACCTACCCCAGCATTGCTCTTAGTGCATGACCCATCAAAATACATACTCCATAGAGGAATATTTTCGGTTTCGTATGGGTTATTGTCCTCTTCAACCAATGTGCTCAAGGGTTGCTGTGAAATCTCGGCACTTAGTTGTATTTGTTTCACATTCTCAGATTTGTCATGGAGCTGAGCATGAGGGGCAGTCTGTTGTTTGCCATCTTGACTTTGTTCATTCTGGTCCGTTGTTTCAACACACTGTTCCAAAGTTTCTCTCTCGTTTTCTTCCATATCTAGAACTGCATTTATTTCTATATTTGGGGTCTCTAACTGTTTATCTGAGTCACTGTGTTCTGGCTCTGACTGTTTTTTGGATTCATTATTGTAGAAGATAAACGAATCCAGGCCAGTATGGACAGAATAAATGGGAGAATTTTCAGGCTTTTCTGCTCTACTGACCATGAATTTCATGTGTGACTCTCTGTACAGTCTTCTGAGCTGGCTAAAAACAGGGATAGTGGCATATGTTCCGTCCATCTGTATGGTACCTTGGAGCTTGGCACCCCATGATCTTGACAATAAAATGCCATACTTAGGAGGCACATCAGCCACCACAACATCCATTACCAAGCATTTGACTGGGATTTGGGTCAAAGTCACACAAAGATCTTTGATCAGGCCAAGGCACTTTACTCTGTTTGAATCAAAAGAATATAAATCCTTGTAAGGTCTGGTTATTTCTAATCCAAGCCTTTCCATTATCACCTTTGGCATAAGGTTGTGCAAGGCTCCAGAGTCATGCAAAGCATTATGCAGGATCTTCTCATGAACATTAAAACTCACATAAAAGGGAGGTACAGGTCCCTCTTGATATATACCTTCAATCTTAGGACCAAAAATAAGCTCTGGCTGGTCATCATTAAGATTGACTGAGTCATTATTATCCTCAGTATTTAAAGCCTTCAAAATTTGGGTCCTATATACATTCTGGGCAGCTAACTCAGTTAGGGCAACAAAGATTCTGATCTTTGAAATATCTTGCTCTAGGCTGAAAAGAACCTGGTTCTTTGATGAACTTGTCTCAACCTTACTAGCTCCCAGTCTATCAGCAACATTAGCTTGCTGATTTGTTCTACTTGTTTTTGACAAAATGGTCTTAACAGGAGTACTAGCTGAAGTGGTAGTACTACTAATTTCCGCACTCTGCTTTTCTTTGTTTTGAGTGCCTTCCTCTCTATCTCTATCAGAATTCACATCCATTGTTTTATCCTTTTGTTTGACAATTTTAGGCTTGGTTATAGTGCTGTTTTGTGAAGATTTGTTAGAGGTTTTGGTGTTGGGAGTTTGTTGACTGGTGTTGCTTCTAAGGTCATATTCTTTTTGAGGCTCTATGATGACATTTTCCATGTCCTGAAAATAACTTACATTATCATCTGTGTTGTCATCATAAGGGGTATGAAAACCTTGTTCCTTATCAAAATGAATCTCAAAGTCATCATTATCTCCTCCCAACATGTTGATATCATATTCCTCTATTATCTCCTCTGTTTCCTCAGCCTCACTTATATAGTTTTGATGAAAGGGAGGAGTGATCTGTTGATCATCTTCCCTAGGTTTGTTTGGAGGTTGGTTCCTTCTAAAATTCCGATTCTGGTTCTGGTTCTTGTTTTGAGGAGCAGTTTGGTTTTGACTTGCTTGTGCTCTCTCAAGGATGCTCATTTTCTTCATCATCTCCTCCATCATTCTTTCCATCTTTGAATTGGAAGTAGAAGAGGCATTTTCCTCTCTAAAGGACACTCTCTTTTCAGTTTTCATTCTTGCTCTCTTCTCCATTAGGTTGACTTCCACAGAAAGAGCACCCTTTTGCATATCTTCAAGAGTTGAAAAATCTATCTCCCTCAGCTGATAAGCCATCTCAGGATCAAACCCTTCAGGAAACTTGTTTAAAGCTGAGCCTTGTGGAGGTTTTAGTTCTGGGGAAAGTGCATTATACACACTATTGAATCTAGTGCAATAAGCTTGCACACTTTCCCCAGTGTCTCTATGGAGATTTTTATAGTCAGAAAGGACTTGGAGAGGGTTTTTCTTTACTTCCCATTTGTTTAATAATGTTTGATGGAAGGCTTGTAGATCACGGATACTATGGGGGGTTAAACCTTTGAACTACTTCCTCACTTCTCCCCCTAATCTCTGAGGAAATAACCTAAGTTTGACCGAATCATCATCAATTTCATTTCTGTCAAAGTAGTCATTCATCTTATCCACATTTTATGATGTAGTTGTAGCATTGTTAGCATCATATAATGGAATTTTGGACTGATAGTCCTATGGAAGATTGACTAGTGGTACAGGAAAGACTAGGGGAGCATACCATGCGGCCATGGCAGGAGGTGGAGGTGGATTTACAAGAGGGACAGTGGGCTGAACTGGAGTGGTTTGAACAGTGGATGTAGGGTGAGCAGAAGTGGATGGACCAGGAATAGACTGCTGAGTTGATCTTGGATGAGGGGCACCTAAGTTGTGAAGAAAATTCAAATCAGGAGGTGTTTTCTCTCTGCTACCAAGATGTTCACTTGTTTCCGGGGATGATAGTGAAGACTCAGAATCTAACTGATCTAAATTACCAAGAGACCTAGTTCTAAATGGATTTACTAAGTCAGCTTGTGATTTTTGTAGAGCTGAAAGATTTTCAAGGACTGAATTAGCTCTCAAGGGTGATCTAAAAACAGTTGATAATTTAATCTCAGGAGACTTCCTGAGGATACTTTCTGGGTTATCAACTACTTCAGGTGGGTCTGGGTCAGGGTAGGCTCTAGTGTGAATCTTTCTAGGAGCCACTATGCTGTGTTTTTAAGACCCAAATAAACAAGAAAAGTTCAACCAGATATGACAGTCTTTGAATGGTTAACTAACCTGTTTACCTAAATTTGAATCCTACAGTCCTCTAACTGAGTTTGAATAATATTATGATGATCAGGGTTCTTCCCAGTGGAGTCTTAGGGTCTGTTTGGGATTGTGGAGTCGCCAAGTGGAAGTTTTTAGCTCTTTTTAGAGGTAAAAGGTTTTATGGTCCACCACCATGCTTGTGAAATATCCCTTTTCAAGGATATCCTGGAACACAACAAACTCTAACCAGAGATTGACTGGGAGGGAATTTACCAGATATGTCACCTCTGAAAGAGGATGAGATCTAGAGGCTAACTGGCCCTTTCCAGACTCTGTCTAAGAGTATGGGGAAAAACACATCAAAGGTCAGTGAAAAGTAAGAGTAAGTGTTTTACTACCAATCTGAAATATTTTTAGGTTTTCTAAGTTCTTTTTCAATTGAGTGGTTTTTAAGAATATCCTAACTTTGTTTCAACACTTAGCTATGGTTATGAGACAAAGAAAGCCTACTCTTATGGATAAGCCAGCTGATTTTTCAAGGTTGGATAAAGTCTTAGGAGAATCCTAGGGTTTACCTAGTTTGTCACTGATTCAAACAAGTTTTATCATGATGACCATTCTTTGGCAGTGCTTGAAAAGGCTGCTTTTTACTCACAAGTTTTATGAAGTTTTTAAGGGAAGTTTCTCCCCAGTGGAGTCGCCAGAAATATTAGGAATCTGTAATTTTAGCAGATTGGTAAGACTAAAACTGCAGAAGCAACATCGTTTCAACCTACTTTGGGATTCTAGGATCTAGCCCTCTTGAATCCAGAGAGGGATCTCTCTCTGAATGAATTTAAAGATGTGATATTTAATAGCTGAATTTATGATATTAGGCTAGTTATGAAGAGCTTGGGTTTTGTTTTGTTTGTTTTGGTTGGGCAAGGACATGATGAAAGTGAAGGCAGTTTCAAAATGAAGGGTGAAGGTGTTTGCAAATGAAAGGAATGATTTGGCTGACAGAAAAGGCAAAGACAGTTTTAACCCATTGGGCTATGGAGTCATAGGAGGATTTTAATCGGATAGCAAGGTTCAAGCAGGATCCATGGGGAAAGTCACTTATGTCAAAGGATCTCTTAAGGTGATTTTATGGAATGAAACAGATAGGAAATGAAGAACAAACAAATGAAGGTATAGTGAAACAGCCTAAGATCAAATAAGTTCTTTTAAACTATAGTGCTTCAGCATGTACTTAAAGAAAAACATGAGAGTATTTTGAGATCAGGTTAATACCTTTAAACTAGCCTGCTTTGAATTTATTTTAGTTAGAAAACATTAAAGACAGTTGAACAGCTTAAGATTAGGTAAGTGCCTTTAAACTACCCTGCTTTCATCATATTCAATAAGGAAAACATAAAAGTATTCTGAGATCAGGTTAATACCTTTAAACTAGCCTGCTTTGAAATACTTTCAGTAAGAAAACATTAAAAGACAGTTGAACAGCTTAAGATCAGGTAAGTGCCTTTAAACTACCCTGCTTTCAGCATATTCAATAAGGAAAACATAAAAGTATTCTGAGATCAGGTTAATACCTTTAAACTAGCCTGATTTAAAATACTTTCAGTAATAAAACATTAAAAGACAGTTGAACAACTTAAGATCAAACAATTTCTTTTAAAATATATTGCTTCAACATGTTCAAATAAGGAAAACATGGATAACAGTGACAAAGATAAATTTAGATCAGACAAGTGCCTTTAAACCAGCCTGCATTTATTTACTCTTCAAAGAGAACATTCAAATGAAGAAAACATAGACAATAAAGTTTTCAGTGAGAGTACGGTACTGTAGAAAGTAAATCCTAGCTCTATATTTGCTGCTCTTTATCAGAGAAAATGAACAGGATGAAAACATTAGGCAAAATAACAATTTGATAGTGAGGAACACATCACCATTGACACAAATCAAGATCCCATAAATCAATAGCTTGTATTTGATGTTCAAACCGGTTACACTCAGCAAGCCCGATGGGTCTCTACAACTTCAACTTCTCATATTAGCTTATGTATCTTTGAGTTGCAAATAGGGCATTAGTAGCTTCAGAATAACTATTACATGCATTCAGATGTCCAGAGACCAACATTTGCTCATCTTCTACAGAAGTATTTATAGAAGAATGAAGAGGTGGGAGGATTTCCCAGGGGTCATGTATTATTAATCATGTAATCAATGCAATTCCTGGCCTTTGGGAACCAGGGAAGGCATAAGGTGGGAATGTAATCATTTATAACTCTACTTCATAACTCTGTTTGTGTCTTTCAAGGCCTGATGATTGAAAAGATCTGCTTCTGGACTGTTCTTTAACTTTTAAAATAGTTTTTCTGACAATTTGGAGATAAGACCCTTGATTAGTATTATTTGTTCGGAAACCTTTGATTTTCTGTGAGGATGTAGGTGCCCTTAGAAGCTGGAGAAGGTTCAATTAGCCTTTGTTTTGGCATCCAAGTAACTCTGTAGCCATTCTTTGTGTTGAAGTCCCCGCAGGAGTAACTCTTCAGCTGCGTTTGAGACAAATATCTGATCCTGATCAATAAATTCGGCCTCTGATTGAAAACTTTGAGGCACAGGTGGCATTTCAGTAACTAGAGAGATCAATTTGCCTCAATTGCGGCGGTGGAAGTGCTCCTGTCGATAAAACCCTTACAATATTCTTCAAACTGTGTTTAAATCGGGGATTAGTCTTTTGATAACCGTCTTAGCCGTAATTCCTGTAAAAATTGTCTCTAATCCTCTGCTCTGATGCATTTTGGTCTTCGGCACTGATAATCTTTGACTGTGCCCCTTTCATGGTGTTTTTGGAGGTGTGCAGGGCTGCGCAGGGTTTATAAGGTATCCATGCCTGAGAAATCACTGAAACAACGTGCATGTCCACCCTGTGGAGGATTTTCTTCGACGAATTGAAGACGGGAGGGTCGTCACCCTCCGCCTCTGAATCTTCTTTGAAAATCACGAAAAAATAATAAGAACCCTGCAAAACACGGAAAACATTATAAAACCTGCGTATATAGGTTAACTGCATCGGAGGGCGTGCGAGGAGATCAGAGCCATTGGATGGCATCATCCAACGGTCAGGATTGATCAGGAGCGATCGTGGAATGGGTGAAGAAGGATTAAATCCGAGTCGTCGATCATGCAGAGATCGACGATTGAGATTGAACGAGGTGGTCAGAGGAGAAGGATGAATCTGAGTCGTCGATCACACAGAGATAGACGGTTGGGATTAGGCAATGGAAACTCAAATGGAGAGATCGGGCGATGAATTGTGGATCGTTGATCTATAGATCAGATCGACGACGAAGATTGATTTGCCCCTGTACGATGGCCCAGTTATCGTGTGCGCACCTTCGTTAACCATCGAGCAGCTTTGGCGAGCGATCACCGTTGGATCAGTGGGCCCAGATCGGATGGTCCACAACGATATCGTTTGGTGTCCTGGTCCGAACATTAACGCGCGATGGACGACGGTTTTGCAATAGTACATGGGACACGTGGCAAGTGATGTATGGAATCGCTGGCCATCGGGCAAAAACAACCCTCCGCCGAAGAGTGGTGCAATAAAAACCACGCGGTTTTGGGAAAACGGCGCACGGCTGGGGGGTCCACCGGGGGGCACGCTCCGTGTTGGCATGTGTTGTCCTTGATGGAAACCTACTTGATGAAATAAGATTGTTGGCAATATGATGCAATGTTTTTTGTTTGATGGCAACCTACTAGATGAAGTTGTCCTTGATGAAAACTGACTTGATGAGTTGTCTTTGGATGGAAACCTACTTGATGTAATTGTTCTTGATGGAAACCTGCTTGATGAGTTGCTTATGATAAGAAACCCATGTAAGGATGATGTATCTATGTGTTAAAAGGAAGGATGATATATCTACAGATCAGCTCAGAAGTAACAATAGAAAGGAATTCCAGTAAGTGCCAGAAAAATGATAAATATGATGTGTCACAAAGCATACGCGGGTTTGTTAAGGAGAAGTAGCGTATGCATGCGGAAAAGTACGTGCCAAGTCGCATATGCTAATTTGCGCTCTAAATTTATAACACCAAGGGGTGTTACCATGGTATTGACCCATTGTATTGAGCGCTGGATTATCTATTTGATCCCGTCTAGGAATACCATCGGAAGTGGTGTGGTTTTGGCTCATGGTATTGACAAAGGCTAAATCTATATAAGGTAAAGAATATCATAGTGCAAGGAGTGCATGAGTAAGGGTTGTTAATGAATAAATCTCTCTAAGGAATATCTGCATGGATGAACTCTATTCTTAATTGATAGATCTGAATCTATGATGCACCTATGAATAAAATGATGAAGAAGAATCTCTAGATCTGAAATGACTTTGTATTTTCTAGATCTGCTTATGGAATGTTTAGATCTGTGATATGTCGAATCTCTGCTGAAGAATAGGATGAGATCTGAATTGCTTATCTGATCTGAAGAGCTGCACAGTCCTGAAAAGTTACAGATGTATACGCAGGTTCGCTTCAGTGAAAGCGCGTGTATACGCGGGTCTGCTTAAGGAAAAGCGCGTATGGGAAGATAGGGTTTTCTGAAGAATGCACAGAAGTATACGCGGGTTGGTGTGCATGAAAGTGCATACATACGCAGGTTCAGTGAAGTAAAAGCGCGTATGGAATCTAGGGTTTGCTGAAGTAAGTGGAATGAAATGTCTGATCTGCTTTGCTATTTTACTGTTATCTATCAATGATGTATTCATACAGAACTGGGTTGTTTGAATGATGAATATGCTGTTGATTATGTTAATTGAAGATCAAGTCGTTGGTTGATTGGTTGATGATTCAATGAATGAATTGATGGGGTTATAAGTTTCAGTTTGATGAATGTTGAGCTTAAATGTGTGGAGTGGGTCCAGTCTGAAAATATGATGAAACGTGGCCTACAAGTTGTATTGTATGGAAGCTGTTGGATCCAGTATGAAAATTGATGAAACGTGGTCCATGGTGGTGCCGAGGGTCGAAGCCTTCAGTGAGGGGGTTGTAGCTCCCTTCCAGTGGTAGCTGGTAAACGAGAGCAAGGGGTAGTAGCTCCCTTCCAGAAAGGCCTGAACCAGTGGGGTGGAGGGTTCCTCTGTGGAGAGGCCTGTAACCAGCAGCAGGCAGGCATTCTCCAGGAGAGGTCAAACGAGAGCAGGGGTGTGGTTTCTTTCAGAGAGGGCCGGTAAACGAGAGCAGGGGTAGTGGCTCTCTCCGTGAGAGGTCTACGTGTTGAGCTACACTGTAGCTCAGTGGGTGCCCTAGACACTGCATGAGTCTCCGCGCCCGCACATGGTTGCAACATTTTTTCTTTACAATGTAGGCATTGTGATCGAGATGACACGGCAGCGTGGTTTTCTCCCAAATTGGGTTTCCACCTTAAACTCGGTGTTCATGTGTGTTGCTGCGAAGATGATTTAGTCTCTGCTTTAATTTACCGTACATACTATCATGAGAATAACATCTAATGAATGAATGATGCAATGATCTAAGCTAAGAATTATCAGCATAATGAGATCTCTGTTAATACGCGAGTTTTATTAAGGATATCCGCGTGTATACGCGAGTTGGCTTCATTAAAGTAGCGTATGGGTTTTAGAGAAAGAAAAAGTAAAAAATTTTCAGTTTGCACTAAATACTGATTTACCCCCCCCCCCCTCTCAGTATTTTTCCCAACAATTGGTATCAGAGCAGGTCCTTCTGTAGAAGCTTGATCGCTTGAAGGAGATCCGTCACAATGGAAAGGAAGCAAAAGAAGAAGGCTACTCAAAAGGATATATCTCAGAAAACATGTGCAACATAAAATGAAGAAGATAAAACAGGTATTGATTGTTGTTCTTAGGATTCACCTTCTTGTGCATGCAATGGTGAAGATAGTGAAAGTAATGTTATGGATCTAGAAGAAGCTCTCAAGATTAAAGTTGAAGAACAAAAAATATCATCTAATAAGCAAGAATCTATCTACAAATAAATGATCTCTAGAATGAAAGAACAGATAGAAATGTACAACAACTGCAGGATAAAGTAACCTATCAAAATAGAAGACTTGAAGCAGAAATCCTCTTTCTCAATACAAATCTGGAAAAATTAAATAAGAAGAATGAAGAACTTAAAGTAGAAAACATCTCCCTGAAAGCAGATCTTGAAGATCTTCTACAGAAATTTGAAGAACAAGAAAATGGGTTGAAAGAAGAGATTCTAAAATTGAATGACCAAGTAGAAGAAGGAAGAAGGAAAGAAGAAAGCATGAAGAAGCAATGCCAAAGTTTGGAGGTTGAGGTAAATATTTTGAAAGGTAAATTAGAAGAAAAAGATAAACTCTTGAGGTTTCAAGATAGTACTAAGATTCTGGACAATATTCTTAGTAGTCAAAGGTCTCCCTCTGTTAAATGTGGTCTTGGTTTTCATGAAACCGTTAAAGGAGAATCTAACTCACAAGGAAGTGCTAAAAAATCAAAGGATATCAATGCAAAACCTAAAGTGTTGGAAGAAACAAAAGGTCAACCGACAATCATGAACTCTCAAAAGAAATCATTCCCTCCTAACTATAGAAGCATCAATAATGTTGAATGCTTTAAATGTCATAATTATGGGCATGTTGCAGCCAATTGCAGAAGCAGATCATTTCAATCACAAACAAACAGATTCTACACAGAAAGGTACTCTGGTTACAATAAGAAATTTCAAGCAAAGTTGGAAAAGGAAGGAGGATCGGTCAAAAACGTAGGGGATAATAATCCTACTGCAGTCATCCACTTCTAAAGCCTACTTCTCATAATGGCTGCAGGATGATGTGAGATACATTATAGGGATTAGTAATGTATCATCACAGGGGAGCAATGTATGATGATTCCCATGGTTGGTTTGGTAATTCTGGTTATGTTTATTTCTAACAATGCATCTAATGTGAAGAAGATAGGTACAGGTGGTACAAATTCAGGGGAAGATGAAGTTGTGGAAATTTTCAGTGTTTCACTTTCCATATGCGGGTTTAGTGAACAAAAGTCGTGTACACACGCGAGTTCTGTTGGAGACAGTCGCGTATGCTTTTCTGATAAGAAAAACAGTAAGATAGCTAAAGATTAGGAACACAGGTTCAGGGGGAGCATCATTCTAACTACTAGTGAGTGCATTGTTGGCATTGCATCTGCTTATTCCTTAGTGCTTGTAATACTCATGCTCAAATGATGATGACATGATACATGGTTTCTTATGATGATATTATGGATGAGCCCTGATTTCTTTTTGCTGAAGAATATCTTTTGTTTTCACACATGGATGAGATGAAAGTTTTATGATGCAGAGATAAGGTTATATCATGCAGAGTTTGTTGCTAATGACTATTGACATAATTCCTACATATGTTACATCATGATTATGAAATAAATAAATCATGAATATCTTGGTGATATTAGATCACATGGATGATTGCTTAACACATATTTTCTATTGAAGAAGTCATTCTGGTATGATAATTCCTCTTGGGAAGAATATGTGGATGCTGCAAAGAGTCTAAAGGCTTGGTTACTGATGTGCTTATGCCACAACTGTTGGATGACACTTGAAAACATAGCTACATTGTCCTCTCTCATATATTTCGGGGAAGCATTCGAATATCTCAGACAGAAGCTGGGAATAGTCTCTGCCATACATAAGATCAAATCTACTTAAATTCAGAAGATTACGTTGGATACGCGGATTTCCTGAAGGACAGTCGTGTATATATACGAGTTTAGGCAAAGAAAACTGCGTATGGGTGGTTGCTGACAAATTTTTCTGGATCAGCATTTCTTAGCACATCTGCGGTGTTGTTTGGTATCTCTGATGATGTTTCAGCTCTTATATTTCTGTTTCATTCTCTGTTATTGGTTGAAGATGCCTTGATGATTGGTTGTTAAAAGTGTTCAGGTTGCACAAGCTAAGAAGGAGTTTTGGTCATATGGAAAGGATGCATTGGATGCACAGTTTCAGGGGGAGCATTAGCCTTGCTGAATGTAATGCATTGTTGGCATTATGATGATTCTGAATTTTGATCTCTCTTGAGGTCTTTTTGATATTGATTCATATGTGTAATTTGATGAAAAGGTTGTGACCTCTGATGTAAATTGTAATATTTAGTCATGTAAAGGACTTGTTAAAATTTGTAAACCCACTTGGTTGGGTAGTTGAGTCAAAATGTGTAAATTCACTTGGTTGGATCTTTGCTATAAGTATGAGTCCTTGGTGATAGGAAAGGTCATAGAGTCATGTACTTCATTGAATTATATGATTGAAGATTCAACATGAACTCAGGGGGAGCAAGGTAACTTCAGTGCACATCAGATCTACAAAGCTCTTCTTTCTACATGAGGAGAAAAACCTTGTTTTGGTTTTCATCCGCCCTTTTCCCTTGATGTCAAAGGGGGAAAGTAACATGGTGTTTGAATAGGGGGAGAGAATCATGGTGTTTTCATAATGGTTATATTCAATGTATCTATCTGTTGTGGTGATCAAACACCATCATGGTTGCCATCAAGTCCAAAGGGGGAGATTGTTGGCATGTGTTGTCCTTGATGGCAACCTACTTGATGAAATAAAATTGTTGGAAATATGATGCAATGTGTTGTGTTTGATGGAAACCTACTAGATGAAGTTGTCCTTGATGAAAACTGACTTGATGAGTTGTCTTTGGATCGCAACCTACTTGATGTAGTTGTTCTTGATGGAAACCTGCTTGATGAGTTGCCTATGATAAGCAACCCATGTAAGGATGATGTATCTATGTGTTAAAAGGAAGGATGATATATCTACAGATCAGCTCAGAAGTAACAGAAGAAAGGAATTCCAGTAAGTGCCAGAAAAATGATAAATATGATGTGTCACAAAGCATACGCGGGTTTGTTAAGGAGAAGTAGCGTATGCATGCGGAAAAGTACGTGCCAAGTTGTGTATGCCAATTTGCGCTCTAAATTTACAATACCAAGGGGTGTTACCATGGTATTGACCCATTGTATTGAGCATTGGATTATCTATTTGATCCCGTCCAGGAATACCATCGGAAGTGGTGTGGTTTTGGCTCATGGTATTGACAAAGGATAAATCTATATAAGGTAAAGAAGATCATAGTGCAAGGAGTGCATGAGTAAGGGTTGTTAATGAATAAATATCTCTAAGGAATATCTGCATGGATGAACTCTGTTCTTAATTGATAGATATGAATCTATGATGCACCTATGAATACAATGATGGATGAAGAAAATGATGAAGAAGAATCTCTAGATCTGAAATGACTTTGTATTTTCTAGATCTGCTTATGGAATGTTTAGATCTGTGATCTGGCGAATCTCCGCTGAAGAAGAGGATGAGATCTGAATTGCTTATCTGATATGAAGAGCTGCACAGTCCTGAAAAGTTACAAATGTATATGCAGGTTCGCTTCAGTAAAAGCACGTGTATACGTGGGTCTACTTAAGGAAAAGTGCGTATGGGAAGATAGGGTTTTCTGAAGAATGCACAGAAGTATACGCGGGTTGGTGTGCATGAAAGCACGTACATACACAGGTTTAGTGAAGTAAAAGCGCGTATGGAATCTAGGGTTTGCTGAAGTAAGTGGAATGAAATGTTTGATCTACTTTGCTGTTTTACTGTTATCTGTCAATGATGTATTCATACAGAACTGAGTTTTTTGAATGATGAATATGCTGCTGATTATGTTAATTGAAGATCAAGTCGTTGGTTGATTGGTTGATGATTCAATGAATGAATTGATGGGGTTATAAGTTTGAGTTTGATGAATGTTGAGATTAAATATGTGGAGTGGGTCCAGTCTGAAAATATGATGAAAAGTGGCCTACAAGTTGTGTTGTATGGAAGCTGTTGGATCCAGTATGAAAATTGATGAAACGTGGTCCATGGTGGTGCTGAGGGTCGAAGCCTTCAGTGAGGGGGTTGTAGCTCCCTTCCAGTGGTAGTTGGTAAACGAGAGCAGGGGGTAGTGGCTCCCTTCCAGGAGAGGCTGGTAAACGAGTGCAGGGGTTAGTGGCTCCCTTCCAGGAGAGGCTGGTAAACGAGTGCAGGGGGTAGTGGCTCCCTTCCAGGAGAGGCTGGTAAATGAGAGCAGGGGGTAGTGGATCCCTTCCAGGAGAGGTTGGTAAATGAGAGAAGGTTGTAGCCTTCAGCAGGTGGGTGCCTGTGTGCTGGTATGAGTCTGCACCAGTACATGGTTGTACGATGTTTTCTTTATAATAAAATATTGAAGATTGAGACGATGACAGCGGTGGTTTTCTCCCGAATTGGGTTTCCACCTTAAATCCTGGTGTTCATGTGTGTTGCTTATGTGTGATGATTTATTCTATTTTTACTACACATATTTACTGCTTACTAAACATCTAATGAATGAATGATGCAATGATCTAAGCTAAGAATTATCAGCATAATGAGATCTCTGTTAATACGCGAGTTTTATTAAGGATATCCATGTGTATACGCGAGTTGGCTTCATTAAAGTAGCGTATGGGTTTTAGAGAAGGAAAAAGTAAAAAGTTTTCAGTCTGCACTAAATACTTATTCACCCCCCCTTCTCAGTACTTTTCCCAACACTCCGCACCATCGGATCTATGGATCAGATCGACGGTCGAGATTGCTCCACATTTGCACGGGCAGAAAATTTAATAAAATGTTAATTCGACAGTTTAAATAAATATTCAAAGGTTTTTTAATGTTTTGGGATAAATATTAATTTAAACCGGATGAGCTCCCGACTGCTTAGCGCGCGGTCACGACGCCAGGGTGTATGGGCGGAAATGCTAGGGGCTTAGTCCAAGGGGGCTTAAGCCCATTACATAGGAAATATGAATTTTAATGGTTTTTCTCATGATTTTTAAAGGTTTGAGGGTTCTGATAAGGCTAAGAAGGGGTCTTAGACCTTATAAAGGGGATTTTGATGAGGGGGAAAGGAGAGAAACATGAAAATTAGGGATTTTCATGGGAAATGAAAGGGTTAAGAAGAGGTTAGTTTGGAAAAAAGGGGAAAAAGGGAAAAAAGGGTCTTGCAGCAGTATTTTGACCTTGGAAATCATCAGGATTTATGAATGGGAAATGGGCATAGGAGTGAAGATTTAAGACATAAACAAGAGGCCTTCAAGAGTCTTCAAGAGCCAACAGTTTTTTGTTATAGAAAATTGTTCCTTGAAGGCTCAAAATAGATTTAGCCACCTTTTGATATAATCACATTTTACAGGTGGCTAACATGTTGGATAAGGGATATGGCCAAGATATGTTAATCAATTCGAATGATAGGTTGTTTTAGGAAACATATGATTATACACATTGTATCTATTTCATGTTTTAACTTTTTTCTATTAAAATAATTTTCACAGTTTACCTCAGAATTTTGACCTTGTTAATTTTTGTGCTTGATGTTGTTCCTTTGGTCCTCTTTTAGCATGTTGGTCTTCAAAACATAATCCTTCAATTTCCTGTAATCATCATCTCTTTGTAGGATGTACAATTGTGTCAGAACTGTTGAATAAGATGTGGTTGCAACATGCAATCTGTAAAAAGAAATGAAGTATGGCTATGAAATATGGATGTGAAATGTAATGGAGTGAAAGTGGAATATGACTTGTGAAATGGAATGAAAGTGGCGTGAGATGGAGTGAAAGTGGAGTGAGATGGAGTGGAATTGTAAAATGAAATGAATTTTGCAATTTCTCTCAAATGGTACATCAGACTTCCCTAATTTTTTTTTGAGGTTGTTACCAATATTATTATGCATCTTCCGGCGAAAAATCTCAGCCATTGGTTGCACGGATCTCCCGAAAAATGAGAAATGGATGTAGGTGAAAGTGGCCAATTTTCTTGAAGAATACACACTGAAGTTTTCTTAAATTTTCTGTGTTTATTCACCCTACCTCAATGCATTTACCATAAAAATTTTAAGACCAACGGATGCACGGTTTGAAAGTTATGATAAAATCAATTTTTGCCCTATTTCACCCTTCATTCTGCCCAATGTTGCAACAAAAAAGTACGCCACGAACTCATTTTAAGGACGAATTGAGTGATTCAAAAGGGAAACTGTGTATTTTTACCTTTTCTACTGCCACATGCTTTTAGAATTTCATTTTGATGAAGAAAAGGCGCTGTTGTGCAAAAATACTGAAATCTTTCCTAATCTGTCCATAATGCTGAAAAATGAAAATCTGCCTTAAAAACCCATCTGAAATGCCCTTAAAAATTGTTTTTTTTCAAATTATGTTCGCGTCTTACTCAATTTATCATATTTTGAGAAAACTTAGAAGCTCAGAATTTTTTATTTCTGCTCCAGTCTCTTGCAATATTTACGCCAAAACTGCCTCTGGAAAAAGTTTCAAAAAACAAAAACAGACTGCTACAGCAATAGCTGTTGAAACTGCCACTTTCCGCAGCTGTTTTTGAATTGAAAAAAATATGAACATGTTGCTACAAGAAACTAATAAAATGTACTGCTGCAAGTTGTTGTTGATTCCATAAAACCATTAGTCTTCATTAAAGTCAACATTCATGGTACAATTCTTACCATGCGAATAAATGTGTCGAAGTCGAGCATGGGAAGAAATCATTGGATTACCGATCAATAATGAAAATCTTTAACCAATGCGAGATAACTCACCGATAATGTAAATGAGTGTCAAGGTACCTCAGTGCATCTTGACAGGGACGAATGAATGTGTCGAAGTCGAGTCGCCTGCAAGATTTGACAATCAAGAGACATTGTTGTATTCCCATTGTTATCAACAAGGATTCTTGCCATTAATGAATGCAAGCTCCAAGGCACTCCAAATAATCTCTAATATTGATCCCAGATAAAGTGTTGAGGTCGATGGGACAAGATCTGTTGGAAGGTGGACCTTAAGAAATTCCACATCATCCAACTCGAGCATAGAACCAAAAATGATTTGAAGAACCATGAAAGTTTGAAACCATCATGAAATTGCAGAACTTATTGTGAACTTTTCTCACCAGTTGCCTGGTTTTCAAGAAAAGCTCATGTCCAATTGCGCCAGCAAGCTGGTTTTCACAATAGGACTTATTTTTCTCTTTACTTTTTTTTTTATGTCCTACTCTACTTGAAAAAGAAAATCTTGTTCAAGTATATGAATACTTCCAATGGAACCATGTCTGTAACAAGATGATAGATAAACTCATATGCAGGTTTGAAAGATACTCTTTGATATGTACATGTATATGAGATTCCAACTGTCTTGATTTAGATGATGTCAGAAGATATTGAATAATTGAGCATTGGGATCCGATGACTGACTTGGACCAAGATTCAATGTAATATTGTCTTCCTTGTCATTCCTCTATCATGAAATGCAAGTCTTCGGAGATGTGATCTTCATTCATAGAATCTGGTGATAGGCATGCATGAGACTTTTCAATCTCTGGTTCCAATAACTTCTCTTTATCAACAGACATCCATGATTCTTGGACCTTATCTGAGTCTTCTTCTTCTGTTTGTTGTTCTTCAATTATAGCTGGTGAATCATTTTGCAATACCTCAAAATTGTAAGTTGATTGAGGTGTTTTATTGTTGGGGATATGAAATGGTTGTGCAGGTAGTGGAGTGGGGAATCTTTGGGGTGTTTGTGTGGATGGTAATGGGAAAGGTTGAATTGAGGTCAAATGAGGGTGATATTGATGTTGTAGTGGAGGTAAATGGTATGGATAACATTGAACATGGTATTGAGGATAGAGAGGGAAAGATTGAGGAGATAGTGGATTTCCTTTGTAGGGCCTTTGCCAACTTTGTTGCCAAGATTGGTTTTGAGGTTGGGATTGAGATGCCCAAGGTTTCCAAGGCAAGGGTGTTTTCCAATTACCTTGAGGTTGTTGTGCATAACCTTGAAACTGTGCATAAGGATATTGCATCATATTGGGTTGATGAGGCTGCCATAGTCCTCTTGGAGCTACATAGCAAAGTTTCTCTTGTGCTTGATTTGCTCCATTATCCTTCTGGTAAATTTCCTTCAACCCTGGTAATGATGGGCAATCTTCAGTAGTATGTGATCCTGCACAAATTTTACACATTTTAATGTTATCACGTGGACATTCATGCAAAGCATGTTTCTTTCTACATTTAGTGAAAAATATAAATGAAGCAACTTTTTGCTTGTTTTGCATTCTTAGCATGTCAGTTTGTTCATTTAAATTACCAAGAATGTTTATCAAATTGTTAGGTCCAGTTTGACTTACCAATCTTGATGCTGACTTACTTACTCTTGCCATAAATGGATCTTGAGGGGATCTTACAAACTTTGCTTTTCCTCTTGATATGTTCTTGCATAGTTCACAAATTTCTTGAAATGACAATCGATAGACATCTCCTTTTCCCACAAGATTAAGAAGATCAATCCATTCATCCTTTATAACATTTAGTAGGAGAGTTTTTAATGCATCTGATCCTAAATTATGCAATTTAGATCTTTTGATATTATAAGTAAATCTCTCCACTAAATCTTCTAGGTTTTCATCCTCTTTTTGGTTCATCTTAAAGGCTTCATTTCTAAGGTCATGGTGCATGCAATAACCTTTATATTTTTCCAAAAATACTCTTTTCATATCATCCCATGTCCTTATAGAATTTGTTCCTAAAGTCATGAACCATCTAAGATCTCTATCCTTCAATTTTGTCGGAAACAAATTCAATTTTTGCATGTGCAATGAGTAGCCATAAGATCTAAAAATTATTTCAAATTCAAAAAGAAAGGTTTCCAGGTCTTCTGCTCTCATACCTTTGAAGTTAGGAAGTACAGATGGATGGATGTTCTTCATTTGAACGTTGATATCAGTTTCTTGAATGGGAAATCCAAAAGGATCTTCCTCATTGTCATCATCTCCATCCATTTCTTCAACCTCCTTTGTCACCTCTTCTTCTACCTGCAAAAATATGAATTCATGATGTGGATGTGTGGCTCTTACTGCACCACATGATATAGTGGGTGTGGTAGGTGATTGAAGTTTTTTTTTTGTTTTGTTTTTTTTTTGGGTGTAAGAAATAAGGTTACCTAGTTACACTTCCCCAGCAACGGCGCCAAAATGTGTAGTCAACTTAGTGTTCCTAAATTGATGTCATAAATTGTCAACCAGGGCTAGTAAACTGTTGAAGTGAAGTGCACTATATGTGCCTAGGTATCTCTTTCCTACTTCGTTGTGTTTAGTGTTTTTTTGTTTTTGTATTTTTGTGTTAAGAGGAAAAGAACTAAATTGTTGGCAAAGAGAAGTTATTGGTCACACTAAAACAGAACAAAATCTACTCTAAACTATGTATGGCCCCTAAGAACAGAAAATGCTAATTCATAGATTGCAAAGATTGAAAAGAAAAGTAACTCATAACATTAAACTCAGTCCAATTCATTTCATTAGGGTATGTTGGAATAACTTAAGAAAAGGATAAGTTTGATGTAATGAGGTTCTCTTTAATAAACAACAACTTACAATATCACAGAGAAAATCTTATCCATGGTTAGAAATTTGTTGGAATACTTTGAGAAAAGATTATTTGTAATTTAGTAAAGAATCCTATGCTAACATAACTTATGACATTAGAATTAACCCACTCTGCAACTCAAAATGTTACTATTAAGCCTCATTCAAGGGTTAGAGATCTCTTGGAATAGCTTTGGAAAAGGGTTGTTTGTAAAATTATGAGAAATTGCAGAATAGTCAAGAACTTCAAAATGATATAACTAATTATTTTCCATATGATGATGATGTGTTAAAATAAATTAAGAACAAGAGCAATTTGTAAATAATGAAGGCCTTTAAGTCTAATTTAACAGAACTAGAATACAACTAGCTAATAAAACTTGAAATACAATGAACAGAACTGAACTAAAATGCAATTAACCTCCGAAGTATTACAAATCTATCTCATTCACGTGCTAGTGATATATTGGAATATTTCATGGGAACAAGATCGATTGCAATATTTGATGTAAGTAAACATAAAACATGATGCTCAGAAAACTGCCTAGATTAAAAACAAAACAGAGCTAAAGTTACTTATCTAGAAAATATGCACAAAGCCTTTCGGACAGTAGGGGCCCTCTACCACCAGATTGGAACACAAATCCTTAAATCTTCAAAATTGCTTCAGATCATGCATCAAATTTGTACTTCTTTCATTAAATTAAAACTCTTCAGAAACAAAGTATCACAGTCTTGGAAAACTAACAACAAAACATCAACTAGCTAACTGTCTCTCGGTTCACCGAGTTATTCTTATAAGCAAAATACATAACTGTCATTGAGTAGAAATAGGCATAGGTGTCTTTTCCAATCAAAATCGAATTAGAACTCCTGTTGAGGACTCGTACTCTGCTGAAGACATATGAAGAGTCCTTGTCCTTGTAGAAGTCTACTTCTTAGTTTTGGCTTCCTCCACGTGCATAACCACTTGCAGATTTTTGCTTAGACTTCGTAGAGGGCAAGGAATGATGTAGGTGAGTTTTGGAATTCAACCATATGTGTCTTTCCCTCAGACGACACCTGTAACCTGTTTAAACACTAAAATAGCTGCGGAACGCCTGATCGGCTACAGAACGTCTGTATTCTGTAGCTATTTTGCACAAAATTATTAAAACATCAAAAAACCATGAAAATACAATATGTTAATCAATTGCATGTAAAATTTAAGCAATCCTAATCATTCTTCATTGATTTTAGGCTTATGAAGTGATAAAAGAATGATGAAATGAAGTGAAGGTTTGTAAAAGAGAAGGCAATTCTAGGGCTCAACAGTTAGATCATTGTTCACATTTCGTGGATTGTACATTTTGTACCTTAAGGGCCATCGTCATCATTAGTGGTTTCTTTCGCGTCTGTTAACATATTTCATCATTGGCTGGTAATCAGACGATTTTACTACATGTTCGACTTCAACTCATATATTTGCATGCTCGAAATTGTACTTGTTTGGGTCGAGATGGAGTGCAAGACCCTGGGTTTTGTCTGATAAAATCTAGGCTGTGGATTTTTGTGGATTATTATTAATTATTGCATGACTCTTTTGATTGGATGGATGCGACCATACCTGATTCTATTTACTAATCCTTACTGCTGGATGGTTGTGTCCATACCTCGGATCTCAGTTTTTATATACTCTATTATGGATGCCTGTGCCCATGCCACATGATTCATGTATCATAGATATCAGTTGTATTTGTAATTTCAGGTCCTTCGATAGTGGTGTTTGGCTTGAATGCATTCTCATAAAGAATTTCATCCCTCCCTCTCCCTCAGAATTCATGCTTTAGGGGGCATCTATTACACAGCATTTTTTCACTGCCCCTGCAATCCCCAACTTGCACATTGGAGGGTCATTTCTGTGACCAATAAGTAGTGTCATGCCTTGAAAATACCATCCTTGCATCCATTTTGATGAAAGTGTAATGTTCCAAAATTTTAGCCTCCAAGCTAAATGGAACATTAGAGGTAGCAGCAACTCTTGTCGGTGAATAAATGGAAAGAAAATCCCATAAGTCTCCTAAGGAGGAATAAAATACTCCAAATGTGAAATGGGACACTCTTTCAAGGCTAATAAAACACCTCCATGTGTGAACAGGGTTAAATTCAAGCTTCTTTGACTAAGTCAACAACACATTTTTAGTGGAGGAGGAATCCAAGGATGAATAACGCAATTTTGGAGGGAGATGTAACTTGGGTTAGAAGCAACCTAATTGAGTGGGGCCAAGGGAAAGCAAACTCATGTATTATATAAGGAAGAGGATGGCAACATTTTTCTACATGTTGTAGATTATTATTCTTGTCTGCCAAGAATTATTGTTGCTTTGCTGCTTAGCAAAGCTGCAGTGTTGTTTAGCACTGGGTGTTCCCAGGTGGGAATCCCACCTATTTCCTTTGAGGAGCCTCATTGGGAGTGTTTTCATTCATAATTCCACATCAGGTTTTTAGGCAAATCTTTAGCCATCTACATCAGCACAGCATTTCCAGAGATTGTGCAGTGTTGCTGGGTGCAGCAGTGGAAGGGATTGGAATCCCGGCTTCTGAGCTAGTTTCTCATTGGAGGAAGGTTTCCTTCACTTGAGAGATCTGTTTGGAGAGCTCCAGAGCTTATTTCAGATCTATGGTATTAGACCAAACATTTCCCATACATTCCCATCATTTTTTCTGCTAGGGAATGCGTTATTTTGGAGGCAGTGTTCATTGCATGGTTTGGTGGCTCCGTTGCTGAGTTTCCTTGTGATTGAGAGGTTCATACTTTCATGGGAGGAAGCCTTTGAGGGAAATACATCATATTAGAAATATTTCAGCCTTGCACACTCATGTTTTTTAGTGTTGCAGTGATGATTCAGTGATTTTCTAAATATCACATTTTGTATGCAGAGTGTTTGACAAGAAACCCTTGCCGGTTTCTTTTGTATTTTGTATAAGGAGCTTAGATCTCTGTTCTTCAGAATTATTTATCAATACATGAGTAGATATATTTTTCTCCTATGATTTTATTTGTAAACACTCTCTTAGACTGTGTAGTCCCTTGAGCATCTGCTTCGGCATTTTGCAATCTTGGGGTTTTAGCACTTTTTGGCAGTCCTAGGTGTGGGAGATCTGTTTAACCCACCTAGTTTTCTTTGTTTCAGCTCTAATCTTAGATTTAGAATTTATATTGAATAATATATGGGATCCAAGAGTCCATTTTACTGTTTTATTTCATTTATTGCTGGAAATGAGTTTTTCATGCATGATTCATGAGATTTTTCAAAAGATGAACATTATAGTGGTATCAAAGCATGATCTCTGGCTCAGCCTGTGAGATCCAGGTATCAGAAGAAGGAGAGATGGAAAGAAGTTAGAAAGCTTCGGTATTTGTAGGAATAAAGGAAGACAAGCTTACAAATCTTCTTCTAAAATCTATGCGGAGCTTTCAAGGAGAGATGAAGAAAATGAGATTGGAGATGGGATCTCCAAAGGAGGTTGAATATAGAGTTGAATCTAGATTTTCACATGGTGAGTGTGAGCATGTAGCCACACTCCATGATGCATAGCATAGTCAAATTCCTAGAGCTATCCTGAGATGGATGGGAGGAGGAAAAATGCCTAAGAGGAGAACTCTTAGTGATTTGTTGCATGAGTATGAATCTCAAACTAAGAGGTTTAGAGATTATACTGATTTCCAAGAGTTTTTCAAGATCCAGGTGGAGAAGAACCAGCAGCAGGATGCAGGTAGATTTATTCTATCTACTTTTTCTGGATCACCTACATGTTCAGCTAGAGCTTGGGTGAAGGATATAGATTCCTATTTGCAGTTGTACCATATTTCTGAAGATGAAGCCATCAGAGTTGCAGCACTACATTTCAGAGGTAAGGCTCATGCATGGTGGATTTTTGAATCTTATTCCTTAAAGAATGCCAACACTTTCTCTTATGCAATATTCATAGAAACTTTGATGGGAAGGTTTGGTGAAAAACTCCCTAAGGTACATGAGCAAGAGAAACTTGAGAAAAAAAAACCCTTGCATGTGATGAAGGAAACTCCACTTCAGAAAACCATGGGAGAAGAAAAAATCATGCATTTCACATTGCCAGAAGCGGAGCCTCCAGTTCATATTCTTGGACAAGAGGGTATATGGATCTCTTTTTCACAAGAGGATCCAACTTTTGAGATGTTGCCTACACACATTAATGAATAAGAAGAGGGAAACAAAACTATCACATCTAGAGCACATCCAGTGCCTCATGCAGAGGGAGGAGGATCACATGCTCCAACAGGAGGGATTCTTGTATCTTTAGAGGAATTTCCCCAGGATCTCATACATAGAGGTCCAAGCACAATCAGTGAGCAGCATGATTGTGCAGCATTGCAGCTGGGAGAAGAAGGAAGGGATGAAGAGCAACATCATATGATGAGAGGCACACACCCTTCTCTATTTCAGAAATATAATGCAAGGAAGAGGAAAATTGATTTGTGTAGTGAGGGAAAGGGAAAAGTTGCACAATCATATGTACAATCTACTCTTGACATTGATGTCTCACTACATAGAGGCATTCCACCAGGGAGGCCACCAGATCTACAGTTGATGAGAGATATCTTGTATTTGGGTTCACCACTCTTGGATTTTGGAGAGGTGAAGAGTTTGAAGGAAGACTTTGGCATGGGGGATGTCAAAGTAGCAGGCAGCAGCATGAGGAGAGATTCACATGCCAGATCACCAGTGCTGTCACTAAGGAGGATTGATCCTTACTGGAGATTTCAGCTCTTGGTAGAGTACTCCAACGATATTGGTGCATGCATGATTCTTGATGACCCAGATGGAGATGATGGATACATGGTGGATGATGTGGTCATCTATTCCTATGGCAGGATCTTCTTGACTAGATCTTCTAGTCTCAAGGAGAATCTGCTACATGCAACACATGAGGACTTCTCTTCCATGCACTTTGATGCATATGTCCATTTGATGGAGGAGTTCACTTGGGAGGGCATCCAACCGGACATATATCATCATATGGAGAGATGCATAGCCCGGATGGTGATAGAGAGGATGTCACAGCCACCTTCCTACTCTTTGGGAGTGAGGGAGAATTTCCAGTTGAGCCATTTCAGCTCAAGTCCTCAAGTACATAATGGAGGAGGTATCATTTCATGTTTTGTATTGTACTTCTTCCCCTTATTTGAGCAGCATGATGTAACCAGAAGAAGTATTTCTTCTTACATATTGTATGATGATGTACTTGCAGCTACTTGTAGCATTGATCTTGGCTATATTTTTGATGAGCTGTGGAGGAAGCCATATGTCTCTTGGTGTGCACCAATGACACCATATTATAACTTCATGTTTTCATCTTATGAGATGACTGTGGCAGCAAAAAAGTGGCTGGCAAAGAACTTGTTATTTCTTATTTTGATCCAGGCCAAGGATGCACTGCATTGGTTCCATGAGTGGAACTATGATTCACTCTCCAGTTGTCATTTGGAAACTTACTCTTATTTTATTTTGCTTCCATGTATTGCTGATGTGTTTTTACTCAAGGGAAGCTTTGTATGGAGAGAGAAGCCAATTGGATGGCATGGCACCCATATGATAGAGCAGCAGAAGGATTTTTTGTATGGGGCATCATACAAGCTGATCATCATGATCTAACTTCATACCTTGTATGAGGGAGAAAAGAAGCAGCAGCATAAATTTTTGTTGCTATGGTTGCACTTGCGAGAGTATGGGCAAAATTCTTCCCATACTTTTCATGATATTTCTGAAGAGAAGGAAGGCACATTCGTGGTGCAAGGAGGCTACCCTTCAGTATTGGAGGATCATGAGAGACTTCCATGTCAGAATATGATCTTCTCACATAGCAACATGATGGTGGATGACTTTGGCATGTGGAATGTCAAAGGGAGGAGTCATGGAGTCTTATTCTTAAGGCCTACAATTTTGTCACATGGGAGTGTATTCTTATTGATGGAGTGTTCCAAGGAGTATATGTATCCCTTATTCTTGTAGATTTTTATGAGGGGATCCACATGGGGGAAATTATACATGGACCTCACTTTCAGCTCCCACATGATGCATGGTAAGAAAGAAATTTATGTGCTTGTTGATTACTCTATTGAGAATTTGTACTTTCTCACCATATGTAAACAGTGCATTGCTCCATATGAGAGTAGGATTATTTATGGGTTTCATGGTCACTTTAGGGCCAAATCTTGTGATGTTAATGACCCATATTTACATGAATTTGGGCAAGTGTTGTATTGCCTCGATTGTGCACAGTTGGTGCATCTTGTAGCTTACTACTTCATAGTAGATGAGCTAACATGCATAGCTGCAAATTCTTGGGAGGACAACTTGCCACTTGATGCTCTACAACAACAGTTGAAAGAACTGCACTGTATCCACCAGAGAGACCATATGTATCATCCAAAATTGCACATAACCTTCAGCCATTTTCTGATTTGGATTCCATGTGGTGATGATGTGACAATCATCTTGAATGGAATGGGTTGGGTTGACATTAATAAATGACTTTGGAGGGAGAGTCCTTGGAGGCTCAATCTTCTTTTTTCCATTGGAGGGAAATCATGTTGCAGCCAAAGATCAGCATGCCCTCTACACTTATCATGAGTGGAGAGGAAGACAGCGTGGGATAGGCCCTCTTGCGTATCATGTACATTCATTCAACCCACCTACATTTCAGGAGCACAAGGTGGAGGAGACTTTTCATGAGTTTCCATGTTGGAGGGTGACTCACTTCATTTGGATGATAGCATGGGTGAGGGAGGCACTCATTCACCATGTTGATCATCACTCCTACCTTGTGGAGGCCATGAGATAGCTGGCAGGTTTCCATTCACACTTTCCACCTTTGATTGATGCAGACACTTTGGTTTTTCACACTTGGGAGGAAGAATTGGATGACAGTATATTTGCAGAATCTCTTGATGCAGTGACGGAGGATATTGATGGAGGCCACATGAGGAAGAGGGGAGATATTTTGTTCTCTTTATGCATTTTCTTGAGGACAAGCAAATATTTTGGAGGGGAGGACTGTAATGTTCCAAAATTTTAGCCTCCGAGCTACATGGAAGATTAGATTAAGCAGCAGCTCTAGTCGGTGAATAAATGGGAAGAAAAGCCCATAAGTCTCCTAAGGAGGAATAAAATACTCCAAATGTTAAAGGGGACACTCTTTCAAGCCTAATAAAACACCTCCATGTGTGAACAGGGTTGAATTCAAGATGCTTTGATTAAGTCAACAACACAGTTTTAGTGGAGGAGGAATCCAAGGATGAATAACGCAATTTTGGAGGGAGATGTAACTTGGGTTAGAAGTAACCTAATTGAGTGGGGCCAAGGGCAAGAAAAATCATGTCTTATATAAGGAAGAGGATGGAAGAATTATTCTACATGTTGTAGATTATTATTCTTGTCTGCCAATAATTGTTGTTGCTTTGCTGCTTAGCAAAGCTGCAGTGCTGTTTAGCACTGGGTGTTCCCGGGTGGGAATCCCACCTCTTTCCTTTGAGGAGCCTCATTGGGAGAGTTTGCATTCATCATTCCACATCAGGTTTTCAGGCCAAGCTTCATCCATCTACATCGGTACAGCTTTGCCAGAGATTGTGCAGTGTTTCTGGGTGCAGCAGTGGAAGGGATTGGAATCCCAGCTTCTGAGCTAGTTTCTCATTGGAGGAAGGTGTCCTTCACTTGAGAGATCTGTTTGGAGAGATCTAGAGCTTATTTTAGATCTGTGGTATCAGACCACACATTTCCCATGCATTCCCAGCATTGTTTCTGCTAGGGAATGCGTTATTTTGGAGGAAGTGTTCATTGCATGGTTTGGTGGCTCCATTGTTGAGTTTCCTTGTGATTGAGAGGTTCATCCTTTCATGGGAGGAAGCCTTTGAGGGAAATACATCAGATAAGACATATTTATGTAGAAATTATATAACTGATATGTTATATTTCTAATATTCTCCTGATCATACACTATTTGACTTCATGCACAATACAGAATCTATTCCACCATTGATCATCATATGCGAAAATTAAATCAATTGCATGCACACATTAAAACCATAAAAATTCACACACATTAACATAGTGATTTACAGGAAATCCTGAAGCTAAAAACCCCAGATATTTGTATATAATATATTTCATAGATATAATGTAACAATCCTCATACAAAGCTTCTCACAAGCTCTCAGTACAATACAATCGCTACACACTAATCAGGTCCTGATCTTGCAAATCCATAAACCGATCTCTGCCACCTGCTAGCCAGCCTCCATTGTGCAATCCCTATTGAAGAATGGCTCTGAATGAACTCAAATCCACCTGGCTTGCACTGCACAATCCTCATTGGCATCTGCATCAATGTGTGGTGCAAACTCATGCAACACTATAGTCACAACTGATAGTCACACTTTCTCTTTCACCTACCTCTTCACTAGTCTCCATTGAAACTGTCCATGCAATGTAGTTAACTGATGTATTCTTTAGTTGATTAATGAAGTAATATTTAGTGAATTAATTAATAATTAATTCACACCACTCTCACTAGTGTATCAATCAGTTAGACTAGATACAACTAGCTTAACTATGTCTAACTTAGTTAAACTGAACACAACTCCACCAACTACTTCTACAACTCCATGCAATAGCTCCACTTAACCCTCAAGAATAGCATAATTCCTTCTGTCAGCTCCTTTGCCACATTTGTGCACTTAACTGAAGTGCTCCAAGAGAATAAGATAATATTTAGAGTCCAAATATTATTAAGAGATAATAATATTCAACATATCTATTTTTAGACTGGCAATCTAAAAATATATTCCACCCAATATGTCTAAAAATATAAGTCCATCTATTTTTCCAACTTTACCAACCATCCACAAATAGCATCCTGCAACTCATAGAATATGATCGACATGTCTAAAAATAGACATAGTCTAAAAATAGACTTTGCGCCAAAAATAGCCTGTGGGCCCACTTAGTGAAGGCGACTCTTTTCACTAAGCTCATCATCTTGTTGAAATATCAACACTCCCTCTCAACAAGATAGGGATTATCTGCCACCCCGATCCTGCCTCTATGGTATTCGAATTTTCTCCTGGTGAGAGCCTTCGTCAAGATATCAACATCCTGATCCTCCATAGGAATGTAAGAAAGTAACATGATCTTCCGCTGCACACAATCTCTGATATGATGGTACCAGATGTCAATATGTTTAGATCTATCATGAAATACTGGATTAACTGATATTTTAATGCAACTCTGATTATCACAATATATCACAGTAGGATCTAAGTGTGAACCGAACAACCTAACCAGGATCTTCCTTATCCATATAGCCTCGCATGCATCCAAACTTGCTGCCATGTACTCGGCCTCCACTGAACTGAGTGCCACGGATATCTATTTCCTGCTGTACCAAGAAACTACTGTAGACCTGATACTGAAAATCCCTCTAGATGTGCTCTTTCTGTCCGTTGGGCTCCCTACCCAATCTGCATCTGTGAAGCCATGTAACTTCAACTCATCCGACTGTCTGTACCAAAGTCCATATCCCAATGTGCCTCTGAGATATCTCAATGCATGCTTCCCTGCCTTCCAAAAGAGCTTGGTAGGCTTAACCATAGCTTGTGAAAGCTGGTTAACAACATAGCATATGTTCGATCGTGTATTGACTAGATACATGAGCGAACCAACCAACTGTCGATAAATAGTGGCATCCACTACCTCTGCCGATGTAGCATCCTCTTTCCTCCAACCACCAGGAAGAGAAGTGTCGATAGGCTTGCAGCCTTGCATGTTGAACTTCTCCAGTATCTCCCGGGAATACTTTCCTTGAGACACAAACAGTCCATCACTGCACTGCCAAATTTCCAATCCAATGAAATAATGAAGGAGGCCCAAGTCCTTCATCTCAAACTCTTTTGCAAGATCAGCCTTGCATGAGAGTATCAACTGTTCATCACCTATCAGTATCAAATCATCTACCTAAAGTAAAATGATCAACAAATTACCCTCCACCACAATCTGGTATAGGTTCGGATCCGCCTCACTCTTGGTGAATCCAAGACCGGTGAAATAACTATCTATCCATGTGTACCAAGCACGATGTGCTTGTTTCAGCCCATACAACGCTATTTTGAGCCTGCACACATGCGACTTACTGCTGAAGATTTCGAAACCTTTAGGCTGCTCTATGTACACCTCCTCCTCAATGACTCCGTTGAGGAACGCAGTCTTCACATCAATCTGATGAATGTGCCAACCCATCTGCGCTGAGAGAGCAGGGATGCTCTGTATAGAAGAATACCTTGCAACATGTGCAAAGGTTTCTTCATAGTCGATCCCCTCAATCTGTGAGAAGCCTCGGGAAACAAATATTTCCTTGTACTTCTCGACGCTCCCGTCAGCAGCTTGCTTTACTTTGTAGATCCATCTCGAACCTACCACTGATTTCTGTTCCGGCCTTGGGACAATCTCCCATGCACTGTTTCTGAAAATCGAATCATACTCTTCCACCATGGCATCTACCCATGCAGGGTCCTCCACAGCTTCCTTGAAAGAGGATGGCTCCATCATGATACACTTTCTCATCAGATCCATGTATCCAGTATATCGTTCAGGTGACTGTCTCTGTCTGTGCTGTGATGTAGGTGCTCCTATAATCTTGTTTGCATCAAGATTCAGTCACTCAGCTTCTGTAGTGTGCTTCCGCTCCATGAACCTCCTCTTATGGCTGATCCACATCCTGAGGCTCATCCTTAGGAACTAATAGCTCCTCTTCTACATGCAATTGTAGCTACCTCTCAAGCGAACACTTCATGGCTTTCTCCTCATGAAATTTGATATCCCATTGCACAACAGTCTTCTGACTGTCTAGAAAATACACACGATAGTTGTGGGATGTTTCTGTGTACCCCAAAAATATCCCAACCTCTGCGGTCAGCTCCAACTTCTTCCTAGCATCCTTCGTCACATGAATGTAAACAGGTGAGCCAAAAATCTTCAAATGAGAAATATCAGGCTTCTTACCAAAAAATGCCTCTTCGGGTGTACTCATGCCAAGTACTCTATGAGGACAACGATTTTGCACATAAACCGTAGTATTGCATGCCTCATCCCACAAGTGTAAGGGAAGGCCCTGATCATGCAACATCGCCCGTGTAGCACGCACTATCATTTTGTTCTTTTGCTCTGCGACCCCATTCTGTTGTGGGTTATGAGGCGCTATGAGCTCTCTTCGAATTCCTTCTGCGCTGCAAAATTATTTGAATTCACCAGGGATGAATTCACCACCATTATCGCTCCTAAGAGCCTTCACCTGCTTCCCCAACTCTTTCTCAACCAGTGCCTTGAACTCACAGAACTTTGAGAATGTCTCGCTCTTCTTCTGCATGAAGAAGATCCAGCACTTACGAGAAAATTCATCAATAAATATCACATAATACCTGTTCTTTGTTGTCGAAGCTACTGAGAAAGGTCCACACACGTTTGTGTGAATTCTCTCAAGGATCATCGTGGAGTGACTATCCTTCTCATGAAAGGTGGCTTTCACAAATTTTCCCAAAGTACATCCCTTGCACTGATCTAACTGCGCAAGTGTACCCTTGGGAAGCCCGGTAGAAATATTCTGCAAAATTTTCAAAGCGCCATGGTGAAGATGGCCCAATCTTCTGTGCCACAATTTTTCCTCATCCTGGCTCACCACTCCTTCTGATTTGCTTGCCATTTCTGAGCAACCATTTACCTACAATTGATAAAGGTTCTTAACTCGAACCCCTATCCTCCGGGTTTCACTAGTTGCCTTACTGCGCAGGAAAGCCTTTCCCTCGCTAAAGACAACATCATATCCCTTGTCTTCCAACATCGCCACAGAGATAAGATTATTCTTCAATCTTGGAACATGCATGACATCCTTCAAGATGAAAGGTTTTCTACACTCCCTCTCAAAGGAAATGGTCCCGATACCAGTCGCACTGAATCTACCATCATCGCCCATCTCTATGTGCACTCCAAGATCCTTCTCATCCAGATCAGTAAGCAAATATTTGTCTCCATTCATATGGAAAGACACACCACTATCAAGAAACCACACTGATCCCATCACACTTGAGACCAAGCATGCGATTAGCGAAAAATCCAGCTCCAACTGTGAGGTTAAGGCCTCTCCAGCTGCAGATCCAGCAGCCTGATTATTTTTCTTCTTCTGTGGACAATTAGAGGCGTAATGTCCGTGTTGGTGACAGTGAAAGCACTTCACCTTGGACATGACCTGCTTCTTGCCTTTCGCACCGGATTGAGAAGGATTTTTCTTTCCCTTCCCCTTCCTTGCTTTGGCAGCCAAAGCGCAATTTTATTCATCTTCATTCTTCGATGAAGATCCATCCCTGGTACTCTGCCTTATCTCCTCTTGCACAAGATCCGACCAAAGTCGCTCCCACCCTGGAAGTTTCTCCCGACCATTGAAAAAGTCCTCATAGGAATGCCAACTCTTCAGAAGCCTAAGGAGATCCAAGCTCATCAAGTCCTCTTCATCTACAGTAACCCCCACACTTCCTAGCTCATCCCTGCACTGGAAAAACTTCGTGAGGTACTTGGGTATACTTTCACCCTTCTCCATTTTATTTTCCTGAGCTTGTCTTTGAGTGCCAACTTCCTCTGGTCGCTCTTGCTTTGGAACAAGTCTGTCAAAGCTTTCCACATCAAGAATGGAGAATATTTACCATGAAGGCTGGACACTATGCGATCCTTCACACCTTCCAACAGAATCCTTCGACATTTTGTTGTCTTCTTTTGCCATGCGTCAAGTGCGGCAGCATCGCTAGAAGCAGGTTTTGGAATTTCTGCATCTATGAACTCCTTCAACCCATTATCCTCCAGCACCACCTCCATCCTGTCCTTCCATAAAATATAATTCGAGCTTCCCTCAAGGGCATACTCAAATCTCAATCCGTTGAAAGACATCTCAACTTTGACACCAAGAAAACACTACTGCAAATTCGAATTCCACCAGCACAAAACTCAACCGCTTCAATGATTTGAAATTAATCCAATGATAAATGCTCTGATACCATGTAGAAATTATATAACTGATATTTTATATGTCTAAGATTCTCCTGATCATACACTATTTGACTTCATGCACAATACAGAATCTATTCAACCATTTATCATCATATGCGGAAATTAAATCAATTGCATGCACACATTAAAACCATAAAAAATCACACACATTAACATAGTGATTTACGGGAAATCCTGAAGCTAAAAACCCCAAATATATATATATATATATATATATATATATATATATATATATATATATATATATATATATATATATATATATATATAAAATATATGTCATAGAGATCATGTAACAATCCTCATACAAAGCTTCTCACAAGCTCTCGCACAATACACCCTACACACTAATTAGGTCCTCGATCTTGCAAATCCATGCACCGATCTCTCGCCACCGCTAGGCTGCCTCTACCGCGCAATCCCCCGCTAAAGAATGGCTCGAATGAACTCTCGAATCCACATAGCTTGCACGCAAGTAATCCTCATTGGCATCTCCATCAATGTGTGGCGCAAACTCATGCAACACTATAGTCACAACCGATGCTCACACTTGCTCTTTCACCCACTCTCTTCTCACCGGTCTCCACCGGAACCGGCTCCATGCACTGTACTTAACCGATGTATTCTTCGCCTGATTAATGAGTTAATATTTAGTGAATTAATTAATAATTAATTCACACCACTCTCACTACAGAGCCAATCAGCCGCTAGACTAGATACAAATTAGCTCAACCGTGTCTAACTTAGTTAAACTAAGCACAACTCCACCAACTACTTCTACAACTCCATGCAATAGCTCCACTTAACCTCAAAAATAGCGACCTTTCCGTCGCCCTTTATGGCTATCCGTGCACCGAATTGAAGTGCTCCAAGAGAATAAGATAATGTTTAGAGTCCAAATATTATTAAGAGCTAATAATATTCGACATATCTATTTTTAGACTGGCAATCTAAAAATAGATTCCGCCCAATATGTCTAAAAACAGAATTCCATCTATTTTTACAGCTTGACCAACCATCCACAAATATCATCCTGTAACTCATAGAATATGATCAACATGTCTAAAAATAGACTTTGCGCCAAAAATAGCCTACGGGCCCACTTAGTGAAGGCGACTCTTTTCACTAAGCTCATCATCTTGTTGCAATCTCAACAATTTCAGCCTTCTACACACATGTGCTTTAGTGTTGCAGTGATGATTCAATGATTTTCTGAATATCACATTTTGTATGCAGAGTGTTTGACAAGAAACCCTTGCCGGTTTCTTTTGTATTTTGTATAAGGAGCTTATATCTCTGTTCTTCAACATTATTTATCAATACATGAGTAGATATATTTTTCTCCTATTATTTTGTGTGTAAACCCTCTCTTAGACTACGCACTCCCTTGAGCAGCTGCTCCGACATTTTGCAGTCTTGGGTTTTAGCACTTTTTGGCAGTCCTAGGTGTGGGAGATCTGTTTAACCCACCTAGTTTGCTTTTTTTCAGCTCTAATCTTGGATTTAGAATGTATATTAACTAATATATGGGATACAAGAGTCCATTTTACTGTTTTATTGCATTTATTACAGGAAATGCATTTTTCATGAATGATTCATGAGATGTTTCAAAATAGGAACATTACAAAAAGTTACATTCTTCTTGTTGACATTTCCCTTAGTAGAGCAGTAAAAATCCCTACTTTTTCCTTGGCGCGAGTAGCCAGTTACACCCTTGCGCCAACCAGGAAATTTAACACTGAGCCCGCGCCAGTTGGTGCTCTGTGCCAGTTAGACACCCTCGCCAAGCTGTTTATGGAATGTTTTTTAAAAATAGAGGTGGAGCTTCCATTCCAACCACCTCGAGGATGAGTCATGGGGAGTGGTTGAACTAAAAGAAAAACGGACTCCTTCCTTTAGTTAGTAGTTTCCACCTTCTTTGGAACTCTCCTAAAGGTTAGGACTCCCTCCCACCTTTGTAGGGATCCCAACCTCCTCCTTTTCCTCTATAAAAGAAGTTATCTCTCCTAGTACTAGCTAGCTAAACTAGGAGAATTATACATACTATAGCTAAGCTACTAGAGAAGATAGAATAAGAAGGAATTATGTTGAGGAAGCTTGAGTCGATGACTTCTAAGAGAGCTTGAGTCCATGCCTTCATCTCGTCCCAATTCCATGACGAACATTTGAGATGTGCTTCGCCTAAACACCACTGGAGGAGACTGCGACGTCAAAGCATCAGTTGTACTCTTCCTTCTATTCATTTATATACATGACTACTCTTTGGTTCCATTATTGTGTTATGATGTTTATTTGATGCGATATTTTTAGCCCTCTTTGACTGGCTAATAGTTGTGAATGAAACTATTATGTCATATGTTGTTCTTGTTCTTTGTCTTATGTGTAGGTGTTTGAACGTGACAATGAACAGATTGTGAAGGTAGGAGCGAGAGGCCACTACTCTTTCTACCATGATGACAGCATTGGATTCAAGGTAGGTCAATATATCATGTTTTTTTTCATTCATTAACTAGGTGTCCTTTTGTTACTAGACCACCCTAGGGCTAGAGGGATCACCTGTTTTCGTAGAGAGGATTTACCTTCGTAACAATTTATTATAGTTTATTTTATGTTAAGGCAATCACGCCAACATATTGGTGACAACTACGATACCAAACAAGCAAGGATCTAATTGGGGCCTTGATTAGGTAGTAACTCCTTGTCGTAGGCTATATTTTTCCTTCCTATGAACAACTAGTGTTAGAAGGAGTGCCTACGATGATGAATGGAACATAGAGACTCACAGAAAATCAAACATCATTCACATATATCTCTAACATCGCCAAATCCAAGTACTCTGGTTTCTTACCTGAAAAAGACTCCTCTAGTGTACTCATGCCAAATATCCGATGAGGACTCCGATTCTGCACAAATACCTCTGTGTTGCATGCCTATACCCATAAATGCAACGGTAGGCCCTAATCATGTAAGATAGCTCGTGCTACTACCACAATTGATATGCTATTTATTTATGCAACCCCATTCTGTTTTGGGTTATGAGGCGCAATCAATTCTCTCTGAATTCCTTCTTTGGCACAAAAGTTCTTGAATTCATTAGATATATATTCACCACCATTGTCACCTTCTTCCTTGTATATTTCTCTACCAGTGCTTTGAACTTGTTGGGGTTCCCATGTTTTGGCCAGGTTGACAGAGACCAAAAGATGAGACAAAATAGAACCACTTTCAGACCTTAGGATCCAGCCCTCCTAGGTCCAGAGAGGGATCTCTCTATAATAGCCAAAGGTTTATGTCTTTAAGGCTCAAAGTATAAGATTTTAGGCTAGTTATAGGCTCGAGGTTGGTTGTTTGATTGTTTGTGTTTGGTTGGAGGAAATCAGGAAAAGAAGGACCAATATAAGACAAGGATGAGCAAGGAGGAAGCTTAGGCAGAGATAGATAACTCAGAGAACATCAAAGCCATTGGGCTATGGAGTCAAGAAAGGATTTATTTGAAATCAATGTGCAAGCTTTCAGTTGGGCTAGTCATCTAGAGCATTTGGATATTAAAGGATAATTGGTGGGATGGGACATTAAGGGTTGAAAATGAGGGAGGAGGACCAACCAACTCTGTCTATAGATCAGGCCAGAGGTCATTTAACTCCAGGCCTGCTTGGACAGAATTAGAGGCAATTACAAGGGATCTTATAAAGGCTAGCTGGTCGTGCAAAGATCCTAGTGGACAGGGCTAACACTAATCCCCAGTGTTCCCAAACCTTCCAGCTAAAACCTACCAAGAACATCTAAACATGGACTTCATCAATTCATACATCAGAGAGCAGGCAATATCATCCACTACACTCGTTAAATCAATTGAAATCAACATTCAGATACACATATAAGCAGAAAACATAAAGGTTGGGAGAGCAACAGCATAAGGTACGTATCACGGGTAAATCTTATGCCAAACTTCTGATGCGAGCCTGAAGAAACATGATGAAATGAAAGCAAGTCAATCACAAATACAGAGAAAGGAAAACATCACTAGCTTCTTTAGATCAGGATCCAAAGAAACATGCTTGTCATATTAAAAGCAACACCAATCAGGTACATCACAGCCCATAGCTTGAACATTCAGTCTGAATACATCGACTCTCAGTCTATATTACAATATTACACAGAGAACTTGTCTCAAGAGGAAAATACTTGCATTTCACTGATTTCTCATCAACAACCTTTACAATGTTTCCTCTGTGCTTTATAGCAGATGGTGGATGGAAAATCGACTGAGAAGGTGGGTGAAAATTAAATATATCATTAAACACAGAGTAGGGAAATAGGGCCGAGGCCCATCCTGTTTGAATACTGAGTATTTAATGTCTATCACCTCTATATGCAGGGATGATCTTCTTCAGATTTTCCTTTGCTCCAGACATGACTTTGCTGCATTCTGATGGCCATACTTTGTTTGTACCTGTTGGGAATAAACAAATGGTAAGCAACTGTCGAGAAGTCTGTTCGCATTAATGTGTTGATTGTTCTGAATCGCTGCTCTTCCTTTGAAAATGCTGATTTAAGGCTCTGGATCTTCGTTAGCGTGCCTTAATCTTCCTTCTGCTCTATACTGAAACATCCCACCGCTCCATTTGCCTCTGACAGGGTCGCTCGGGTTTTAATGGTGACGGGAGATTTTCAGAGTTTGAAATTCAGCTTTTCTTTAGTGCAAATCCCATCAGCTGCTTTCCTTGACAACTATCTAGCAGCACCACCCCCGGATTTATTTCTACCTGCAACCTCTCCATTTAATATGCTACGATAGAAACATGGAGAATTTCACTTCCAACAACCCTGTAAAACAACAACTGTGAAGAAATTTATGGATGTGAATGATGGAGGAGACGAAGACACACTGTGGATGTGGGAAATAGCCATGCGGGTGGAGAATAGAGGAGAAAACGTGACGATATGATAAAACGAGATCTGGTGGAGGTTTAATGATCTGCAGAGTGAAAATGCATGAAAAACATTAAAAAAAGCGAGAATGGGACGTATATATGCAATAGAATGATAGACTGTACGGAGGGGAGTACGTGTAGCTGACGTGGCGAGGCGGGATGCAATGGAACGGTCAACGGCGTAGGGATGGATCCGAACCGTTGATCATGGGAGATCGATGGCGGAATGCGACGCACAGTGGGCCATGGGGGTGAGGGACAGCAGGTTAAGCAGTGTGCAACTTCGATGAATTACGACCGTAGGATGAAGCGCTCGAGATCGGATGGTGATCGTGAATTCTGCTGCCCGGCTTTCATCCGGGAGATAATGCGTGAAATGGCGATTTTCAGAACAGTACAGGAGGACGCGTGGCGGGAGATGAATGGAATCGCTGGGGCTCCGAGGAAAACCACCCTGCGCGCAACGGTGGTGCGGAGAAAACAGGTGGTTTCAGGGCGTATGACGCATGCAAGTGTGGGGACCACAATTTCGAGCGGTCTCCGCGCCGCTGGATCGGATTTTTAACGGACGGTCAAGATCCGTCGATCAAACAAAATATATTAAAACCCACAAATGCGCGTTTTCAAAGGTTTTTGATGATTCTTCGCGCGGGGAAAGGTTTGGAGGGCTAAGCGCCTAGTGGATTTGGTGTTGGTCACGGCGCCGGGTCTTATGAGAGAGGAAGGTGCAGGGGCTAATGGGGAAGGGGGCTAAGGCCCAAAATCATAAATTTCATCATTTTAACTCATTTTGAATGCAATTTCAGGCCCAAGGGAGGTAACGATAAAGGGGTGAAATGGAAATTTGGAGAAATAAAGAGGTGATGGTAGGGTTGAGGTAGGATTTTAGGGGAATTTTAGGGAGATAATGGGGGGAATTAAAGGGGAGTTTGACAAAGGGAGAGGGGGAAGGTGATATTTTGCAAAGGTATAAAGGGAAATAATGGGCCTTTTGAGGAATGGACCAGCAGAGGGACTACATTTTAGGCACAGCACCCAAAGACTACAAGGAGGATGAATTTTCAGGGGAGAGGCATTCCTTGGAGGCTCCAGAGCAAACTAGCCCCCAGCTTGCTTGCCAAGAATTTCATAGGGGGGCTAATAGTGGCTCCACATGGGGATGGCTGCTCATTGGAGGAGTCAAGAAACCAGAGATGATCTTTGGAGTAGGCCAGATGCCTGCTGTCATAAGCCATATTCCTTCTTTGATTTTCAGCTGCCACAATATTTTGGATACACAAATCAGCAAAAAAAATTTCCCAACCAATCTACCCACCCAAACTAGAGCTCTAACAGTTTTCCCTTGGGTGCATTTGAACTAGCAGACCCTTTACATTTTATTTTGCAAAACAAAAACAAACCTATTCTAATTCTACCCTTATTGCTCCATGAGGCCAGATTAGACCGTTGGCCTCACATGTTTCTCTACCTAATCTACTACCTGTTGGGATTAAACTGTCCAATAGGTTTCTTCACCTACATTCTAAGACAGGAAATTTAAACACAACCAAGCCAGGATTAGACTGTCTAACTTGCTGGGCAGAAACTTGTAGAAAACAAAACCGTGAAGGCTTGGAATTCTGCAACTGTGAAACATCCTTCTTTCTTTCTTGTCACTCAGGTTTTTAGCATATTTGAGTCACCTCTTTTCTTTGCTTCAGCTCTAGTTTTGGGCAGATTAGAGCTGATTCTTCTTTTCACTGCTGGTCCAGATTTTGAGCTTGTTAGGACCAGCTATTCTGCTTCCTTTTGGCTCAGATTTTGATCAGGTTTGAGCCATGCTTTTTACTTTAGAGGTTCATGTTTTGAGCATGTCTGAACCTCTCTTTTCATTCTGTTTTTTGGAACATTTTCTTTTTTTCTGAAATGAAAACTTGCAATGGTATGTACAATGGAGATGAAAATGGGAATGGAAAATCAATAGAAGTAATGTTTGAGCATCCTACCATTGACAGGACCCCCAAAAAATTCTGTGCCATAAAGTTCTTGCAGAAAAAACGCATTAGGACCCACAGTGGCTTGTATGATATATGGACCCTGCCACAAACTGTCAAACTTACCATGTTTGCCTCTGTCCTCTCTTCTCGAATCCCATCTTAGAACCTTATCCCCAACTTTGAAATCTGAAGCTTTGGTTCTGGTTTCTGTTTTGGTTGTTGTTTTGGACAACCATCCTCTTTATCATTTGTTGCAGTTCTTCCACATTTTTTGAAAGTCTGTCATATTTGGGATCAGATGTGGAAGCTACATTGTCATCCCTATCTGTTACCCTTTTTTCAGCTTTTAATCTTGCCCTTTTTTCCATTAAGTTTGCTTCTATGGTTATGGCTCCTTTCTGCATGTCTTCTAGGGTGGTTTATTCTTTGTCTCTAAGCTCATAGGCCAGGTCAGCATCAAATCCATCAGGATATTTTGCTAGGGCCATACCTTGTGGAGGTTTCATGTGTGGAGGGAGAGCATTATAAATGTTGTTGAATCTAGTGGTGTAATCATGAACACTCTCTCCTACATTCCTCTTGAGGGACATGTATTCTGCTAGGAGCTGGTGAGGGTTTGCTCTAACCTCCCACTTGTTTATGAAGGTCTGGTATAATGCAGGGAGATCTTGAATGCTGCCAGGAGGCAATCCTTTAAACCATTTCTTCACCTCACCCCCTAAGCTTTGGGCAAAGATCCTCATTTTGATTGTTTCATCATCAATTTCCATATAATCAAAAGAGTCCTCCATCTTATCTACATGTTGCTGAGCTGTTATGGACTCTTTAGCAGTGAAGTGTGGGATTTTTGACTGATAATCATTGGGCAAGGGTAACAAATGTTGAGGTAAAAGCAAAGGAGCATACCAGGCTGCCATGATGATGTTCTGATGGGGTATAGGGTTAGCTTGAGCAGCTGGTATTTGGATGACAGGGATGTTTGGACCAACAGAAGCCTGTTGAGCAAATCTAGGGTGAGAGAGCCCCAAGTTTTGAAGGAAGTGAAAATCAGGTGGTGTGGAAGGAGGGGTTTCACTGTCCCTAGTGTCTGGCTGGTCTAGATGATTGAATGACCTAGTTCTCGGTAGTCTATTAGGTATGTCTAGGTCGAGGAGAGAATGTGCTAGAGCTGTTAGGTCTTCTGGTGCAGAATTAGCTCTATGAATGTGACTGGAAATATTTGGTCTTGTATGTGTAAGAGTTCCTCTGAGGATACTCTCTGGATTTTCAACTATTGCCGGTGGGTCAGGGTTGGGATAAGCTCTTGTGTGGATGGTTCTGAAAGCCAGAATGTTGTTTGCTAGCCAAGTAGCTTAACCCTACTTGTTACTTCTATTGTGGTTGATATTGTCTCAAGGGCTCGCCTCCCAGTGGAGTCTTCATTATGTTTCGGGTCTGGTCTCCCAGTGGAGTCTGATGCGAAACCAAGACGATCAGCAGGCCTACTGATCACCAGTGGAGTCTTTTAACGTTTAGGAACAATGGAGTCACCAGGTGGAGGGTTTAGGGTGTTTCTAATGGGTACACTGTCCACCACAGTGCTCAGGCACTATCACCTTTCAGGAATCTCCTCTACAACAACAAGCTCCAACCAGAGATTGACTGGGAGGGCATTTACCAGATATGTCACCTCTGAAAAGAGGATGAGATCTGGAGGCTACCTGGCCCTTTCCAGGCTCTGTCTAAGAGTATGGTGGATATTCAATAATGGAGGTTGATTCAAGAAAGGGGTGACTTACTGTCAACCTAACCAGAGTTCTAAGTTTCTGAGGTTTTTACGAATGTTTAATGTGAAATGCACTCAGAATTCCCTAGTGGAGTCGCCATTATGTTGGGGTTCCCATGTTTTGGCCAGGTTGACAGAGACCAAAAGATGAGACAACATAGAACCACTTTCAGACCTTAGGATCTAGCCCTCCTAGGTCCATAGAGGGATCTCTCTATAATAGCCAAAGGTTTATGTCTTTAAGGCTCAAAGTATAAGATTTTAGGCTAGTTATAGGCTCGAGGTTGGTTGTTTGATTGTTTGTGTTTGGTTGGAGGAAATCAGGAAAAGAAGGACCAATATAAGACAAGGATGAGAAAGGAGGAAGCTTAGGCAGAGATAGATAACTCAAAGAACATCAAATCCATTGGGCTATGGAGTCAAGAAAGGATTTATTTGTAATCAATGTGCAAGCTTTCAGTTGGGCTAGTCATCTAGAGCATTTGGATCTTAAAGGATAAATGGTGGGATGGGACATTAAGGGTTGAAAATGAGGGAGGAGGACCAACCAACTCTGTCTATAGATCAGGCCAGAGGTCATTTAACTTCAGGCCTGCTTGTACAGAATTAGAGGTAATTACAAGGGTTCTTAGAAAGGTTAGCTAGTCGTGCAAAGATCCTAGTGGACAGGGCTAACACTAATCCCCAGTGTTCCCAAACCTTCCAGCTAAAACCTACCAAGAACATCTAAACATGGACTTCATCAATTCATACATCAGAGAGCAGGCAATATCATCCACTACACTGGTTAAATCAATTGAAATCAAAATTCAGATACACAAATAAGCAGAAAACATAAAGGCTGGGAGAGCAGCAGCATAAGGTACCTATCACGGGTAAATCTTATGCCAAAATTCTGATGAGAGCCTGAAGAAACATGATGAAATGAAAGCAAGCCAATCACAAATACAGAGAAAGGAAAACATCACCAGCTACTTTAGATCAGGATCCAAAGAAACATGCTTGTCATATTAAAAACAACACCAATCAGGTACATCACAGCCCATAGCTTTAACATTCAGTCTGAATACATCGACTCTCAGTCTATCTTACAATATTACACAGAGAACTTGTCTCAAAAGGAAAATACTTGCATTTCACTGATTTCTCATCAACAACCTTTACAATGTTTCCTCTGTGCTTTATAGCAGATGGTGGATGGAAAATCGACTGAGAAGGTGGGTGAAAATTAAATATATCCTTAAACACAGAGTAGGGAAATAGGGCCGAGGCCCATCCTGTTTGAATACTGAGTATTTAATGTCTGTCACCTCTATATGCAGGGATGATCTTCTTCAGATTTTCCTTTGCTTCAGACATGACTTTGCTGCATTCTGATGGCCATACTTTGTTTGTACCTGTCGGGAATAAACAAATGGTAAGCAACTTTCGAGAAGTCTGTTCGCATTAATGTGTTGATTGTTCTGAACTGCTGCTCTTCCTTTTAAAATGATGATTTAAGGCTCTGGATCTTCGTTAGCGTGCCTTAATCTTCCTTCTGCTCTGTACTGAAACATCCCGCCACTCCATTTGCCTCTGACAGGGTAGCTCGGGTTTTAATGGTGATGGGATATTTTCAGAGTTTGAAATTCAGCTTTTCTTTAGTGCAAATCCTATCAACCGCTTTCCTTGACAACTATCTAGCAGCGCCACCCCTGGATTTAATTCTACCTGCAACCTCTCCATTTAAGATGGTACGACAGAAAAATGGAGAATTTCACTTCCAACAACCCTGTAAAACAACAACTGTGAAGAAATTTACGGATGTGAATGATGGAGGAGACGAAGACACACTGTGGACGTGGGAAATATCCATGCGAGCGGAGAACAGAGGAGAAAACGTGACGATATGATAAAACGAGCTCTGGTGGAGGTTTAATGATCTGCAGAGTGAAAACACATGAAAAACATTAAAAAACGTGAGAATGGGACGTATATATGCAATAGAAATAGACTGTACGGAGGGGAGTACGTGTAGCTGACGTGGCGAGGCGGGATGCAATGGAACGGTCAACGTCGTAAGGATGGATCCGAACCGTTGATCGTGGGAGATCGACGGCGGAATGTGACGCACAGTGGGCCATGTGGGCGAGGGACAACAGGTTAAGCAGTGTGCAGCTTCGATGAATTACGACCGTAGGATGAAGCGCTCGAGATTGGATGGTGATCGTCAATTCTGCTGCCCGGCTTTCGTCCGAGAGATAATGCGCGAAATGGCGGTTTTCAGAATAGTACAGGAGGACGCGTGGCGGGAGGTGAATGGAATCGCTGGGGCTCTGGGGAAAACCGCCCTGCGCGCAACGGTGGTGCGGAGAAAACAGGTGGTTTCAGGGCGTATGACGCATGCAGGTGTGGGGACCACCATTTCGGGCGGGCTCCGCGCCGCTGGATCGGATTTTTAATGGACGGTCAAGATTCGTCGATCAAAAAAAATATATTAAAACCCACAAATGCGCATTTTCAAAGGTTTTTGATGATTCTTCGCGCGGGGAAAGGTTTGGAGGGCTAAGTGCCTAGTGGATTTGGTGTTGGTCACAGCGCCGGGTCTTATGAGAGAGGAAGGTGCGGGGGCTAATGGGGAAGGGGGCTAAGGCCCAAACTCATAAATTTCATCATTTTAACTCATTTTGAATGCAATTTTAGGCCCAAGGGAGGTAACGATAAAGGGGTGAAATGGAAATTTGGAGAAATAAAGAGGTGATGGTAGGGTTGAGGTAGGATTTTAGGGGAATTTTAGGGAGATAATGGGGGGAATTAAAGGGGATTTTGACAAAGGGAGAGGGGGAAGGTGATATTTTGCAAAGGTATAAAGGGCAATAATGGGCCTTTTGAGGAATGGACCAACAGAGGGACTACATTTTAGGCACAGCACCCAGAGACTCCAAGGAGGATGAATTTTCAGGGGAGAGGCATTCCTTGGAGGCTCCAGAGCAAACTAGCCCCCAGCTTGCTTGCCAAGAATTTCATAGGGGGGCTAACAGAACTCACAAAATTTGGAGAACACCTGATCTTTCTTCTGCAGAAGGAAGATCCAACACTTTCTAGAAAAATCATCAACAAAAATCACATAATACCTGTGCTTTGTTATGGAATGTGTATAGAATGGTACACACACGTCTAATTGAAATCTCTCAAGGATTACTGCTGCTTGGTTCTCCTTCTCATGAAAGGTGGCCTAAGTATACTTCCCCATGGTACATCCCTTGCATGTGTCTATCTGTGCAAGAGTACCCTTTGGAAGACCTCTAGAAATCTGTTGCATGATCCTTAAAGAACTGTGTTGTAGATGGCCCATAACTCACCTGTATCCCAACTCACCACCTTCCCTGCTTTACTTCTCAATGTTGCACAACCATCTACATCAAGTTTGTATAGGTTCCTCACATGAACCCCTATCCTCTTTACCTGTGCTGTGGCTTTTTGATGAAGGAACAACTTTCCTTCACTGAAAACCACATCATATCCAAGATCCTCCAACATAGCAACTGAATCTAAATTATTTTTCAAGACTGGTACATGCATGACATATTTTAATAATAAATTTTTACATGACTGTCTTTGGAAAGTAAATGTACCAATCCAGGTAGCGCTATACCTCCCGTCATCACCCATATCGATGTGCATCTGAAGATCCTTCTCCTCCAAGCTACTAAAGAGTTATTTTTTTCTCGTCATGTGGAAATATGCTCCACTATCAGAGTACCACATATATCCCATCATAGTTGATGCCATGCATGCGATGAGAGAGAAGTCCAACTCAAACTGTGAGGCCAAAGCTTCACACGATGCATCTCCTGGATCCTTCTTATTGTTCTTCTTATTTTGTGGACAATTTTTGGCATATTGTCCATGATCATGATAGTGAAAACATTTCACCTTTGACATGTCATGCTTCTTGCCTTCTTTGCTAGTCTCAAATTTGGAATAGAACTTCCTCCCCTTCCCCTTCTTTTCCTTACCAGCCAAGGCACAATTTTCCTCATCATCAGTCTTGGATGAGGATCCATCCTTGGTATTCCACCGAAACTCTTATTGTACAAAATATGACCAAAGTTTCTCCCAATCTGGTAACGTCTCCCTCCTATTCACAGAGTCTTGGTAATTATGCTAGCTCTTGGGAAGGCCTATAAGTGCTAGGATCACCAAGTCATCATCAACTACAGTAATCCCAACACTTCCAAGCTCATATCGACATTGAGTGAACTTGTTCAAGTATTTATGGATTGTGTCGCCCTTCTCCATTTTGATTTTCTTGAGCTTGTCCTTGAGTGCCAATTTTCTGTGGTCACTGCTGCTTTGAAACAGATATTTCAAGGCCTTCCACATAGTGTTAATGTAAAAATTTGCATGCTGCCACCAGTGATCAAAAAATCTCTTGTCATATCATATTAGGGTTCCATTCTGAAATTTTTGTCATTCCATTAGGTCGGCATGCAAAAATTTGGTCACTGATTAGGGTATTTAGATTATTACTACTCCTTTCACCTTCATGGTCAATGGACATCATCATAGTTAGGTCATTCATTGTGGAAAGAGTCCCATAGTCATCATGGTCATCATTCAACCCATTCTTCCATATTGTGTCATCATTAGGTCATAGGGTCAAAATCATGAAAATTGGTCATTTCACCATCAAATTCATCTTTTGAAGGAGTAGTAATAGTCAAAGGTTTTCAACAAAAGTTTTAAAAGCATGTTTTTATCTTAATTATGATGGATTATATGCAACTAAGTTCTAAGGCTCTAGTTCAAATCAGAATGTGAAAGTACATGGTGGGTCCACTACACCATGTTGGAAAGGTAAATCCTCTCTACAGATAGAGACAATCCCTCTAGCCCTAGAGTGGGTCTAGCAACAAGGGAACAAGATAAGGTGTAGGTTCCTAGCTAACGAATGAAATAGGTTGGGATAGATTGTCCTACCTAGAGTCCAACGCGGTTGTCGCAGCTGTAGTAGTGGCGACCTCTTGATATCTGTCCCAACAGGTCTCAGTCCTTCATCAATGGTACTCGTATTCCCGCACAAATATCAAAGACAAGAGAAAAATACAAGACAATAATTGCATTCATAGCTAACTAGTCAGTCAAGGAGGACTAAACACATTGCATAAAATAAACCATATTAACACAAGATGGGAATCAGACAATAGTCATGTATATATAAATAGAAGTAAGAGATTACAACCAGAGCTTTGAAGTCGCAACCTCCTTCAGCGGGTTCGGTCGAAGCACGTCTCGAAGGATCATCAGGGAATTGGGACGAGGCGAGGACACAAGCCTAAGCTGTCTCTCGACAAAGGTCTCTTTCTCTGCTCTATCTCACTAGCAAAATGTTCAGCAATTCTCTTCAGCTATTTAGCTATAATATGTTCAGCTAGTGTATCAATGGGAGATAGATTTATTTATAGAGGGAGAGGAGGAGGTTGGGATTCCTACAATGATGGAAGGGAGGCCTTATCCTTTTGGAGGTTTCTCCAAAAGGTGGAAGCAAGAAGCCAAAGGAGGATGGTTGTGGTTATTCAGTCGAACCACCCAGGCTGACTCGCCCACGAAGTTTGTTAGCATGGAAACTTTGCCTCTATATTTAAAAAACATTCCAAAAACAGCTTGGCGTGGGTAGAGCACTGGGATAGAGCGCCAATGGGCGTGGGGCCCATTGTTAATCTTCCTCATTGGCGCGAGGGCATAATGGTCTACCAGCGCCAATGCAAAAACATGTGTTTCTGGTGGTCTACTCAGGGAATTTTCAATAGAAGGAATGTTGTCCTCATGGAAAGGGATACAATGATGGTCTTTGCAAGGCATGCCACTTCTTATTAGTCACAGAAATTATCCTCCAATATGCGGGATGGGGATTGCAGGGATGGTGACAAAATGTTGTGTAATAGATGCTCCCTAAAACATGAGGTCCGAGAGAGAGGGAGCGGTGAAAAGATTTACGAGAACACGTTTGAACCAAACACCGCTATCGAAATACCGACAAGTACAAATACAACTGATATCTTTGATACATGAAAATGTGCCATGGGTGCAACCATCTATAATAGAGTATGTAAAAACTAAGATCCAAGGTAATGATGCAACCATCCAACAGTAAGGATCAACAAATAGACTCAGGTATGGTCACATCCATCCAATCAAAAGAGTCATGTGATAAGTCATGATAAACCATAATATCCTACAGCCTGGATCTTATCAGACAAAACCCAGGGTCTTGTGCTCCATCTCGACCTGAACAAGTACAAATTAAAGCATGCGAATATGTGAGCTGAAGTCGAACATGCAAGAAATTCACCTGATTACTAGCCAATGATGAAAGCTATTAACAGGCACGAGAAAAACCACCAATAATTACAATGGCTCTCAAGGTAAAATAGGTACAATCCATGGAATGTGAATATTGATATGGTATTGAACACCCATAGAATCACTTGATCGAAGGCAAATGATGTGGACCTGTTGTCAAATGCGAAGAAATTTCCAAGGTACCGGTAGGGAGTCTCTAGATCAAATTCCTAGATAATGAGCTATAGTCGACACGAAGTGACCTAGTTGAAGGAGGGCCATAATGTTTCCCACATCATCGACACGAGATATAGGAACATGATGATAATGAATCAGGACCAAACAGAGGATCAGAGGGAGGTTGAAAACTGCAAAGGCAAACTTCTCTTGAACATATCAGTGACATGAATTTGGATTTGGCAGTATTTGACATCAAGGGATCTGTGGTCATGATGACGTGGCAAAGAGAAGATGAGAGTTCAAATAGATTATCCAAACCCATGGAGGCACAAATGACGAAATGAGATGTCCCCAACCTGACACGAATGTAGACGAGTGTCATGTTCAAGAGCGACATACTGCCAACACAACTGAAAACTGGTTCCTTTTTCCCCCACCATTTCTGGTGAGTACCCTAATTATTTTTGAAAAAAAAAATTGAAGGGCATAGCATATGCTTGTACTATAAGTTTTTCCTTCAAAAAAATCCATCCTAGTACATTTTATGAGCCCTAGGAAGGAGAAACTCGGGTACGTCACGGTGACGATTTTCGATGTCATCAGGGTTTAACGAGTCTGACAAAGGAAGAACTCGACATATTTTCATGTTTAAAGAGTTTGAAAAGAAGAAAAAAAAGAAAACTCCAGCAGGTCCCTTTTCTTAAATGGTCCCTCAGATCCGAAAAGGTAGAAAACGATGTCTGAGAGAACCTCTTATTCACGATAGGCTAAGGTATTCCTTTTTCGTAGATAATATATCCTAGCCCGAAAAAGGGGTAAACATATACTGGGTAGATATTGTTTCACAACCATTTAATGAGTTCAAAATGACAAGAGTCTTGGAAATCTTTTAAATTTTAGAGATTCAGAAAAGACCTGAAAGATGACTCCATCAGTGACTTTTTCATGTTTTTACGGAGTCCGAAAAAGTATAAAATACAACTCGTTACTTCATTGTTGTTGCATTAAAAACCTGTCGCTACACAAGAGATGCATGTAAAACCCATTTCTCAAAATAACATAATGAAATAATTGAAAAATACGTCTTAAAACCTAATTAGGGTTTTGAAAAGTTATAAAATGCCGAAAATGGTAAAAAATAATTACTTTTCACTTTTACCTCTTGTGGAGCAATAGTTACCCTTTTTAGACTGTGATTTTGCGGCAGCGATGGTGGGAAATCCGGCAGACCAATCTCAAATCCGTTAGTTCCAGGTAAGAAATAACATCCTTCCCTGTATTTTGATTATACTTTCATCACCTACAATTCAAAATTTGGAAATCTATGGGAGAATTTTCAAAAAATGGGGCATGGCGGTTGGCACGAATATCGGGCATGGACTCGTGCCAATCGCCAAATTTCTGAACTGGAGCGTGCCCATTGGCACGACTATTTCTAAAACAGTCGTGCCAACCATGACGACCTTTTTAGCTTAAAAATGCAAGAAAATAGGCCCATTTCCAACCATCAAAAGCTTTGAATTCAGCGAATGACATCCCTATGAACATGTTTGCAGGTGTGAAGCAAAAAAATGGTAATCAAATGGAAGGAACGAGAACACAATGAAGAAGATGAACTCGCCATGGAAAACAAAATATGCATGGAATCTCTTAGATATTGTGGAATCAAGAAATTCTTCATGACACCGTGCCTCAGATCTCAACCGGAGCTGTTACAATACTTAATCAGTATCTGGGATGAGGATCAAGAAAAATTCATTCTTCGTGACCAAGAACTCGAGATTGAAGTTTCAAACATTTATTTCATAACAGGGTTGTCGCGGAGGGGAGCACTACCAATCCTAACTGGCACCCGGCCCATGATGGAGAACATGAGTATGGTGATCGACAGGGTATCTCCTGTAGGTTTTAACCCTGTACAGAAATGATCTATGTAGGAATATTTAAAACAGAAAATAAACAATAGCGAGAGCATAAAACATAAAACAAATAAACACAGAGATTTTCCCCTGGATCCCAAATCGAGACAACCAGCTTGATTTTTCATTATATTCATTTTAGTGTTACAACACACACACACACACACACACACATATATATATATATGCCGAAGCATACATAAAACCCAATCCATTAACCCTGGATTAGAACATAACCGTAGTTCCCTTGACTGGATCTACAAAATACCAGGGGCCTATTAGCCACCTATAAATTTTGTTATCCCAAGAGGTGGCTAGACTTTGTCTTCAAGCCTTTAAGAGATAGTTTCTTTTGAAAACTTATCATATTTTGAAGTCTTGTGATATTATCTCTTCCTTCGAATTAATCTTCACTGCTGTTCCCTCATTAACCCTGAAAAATCCGCTATTTTCCTGAAGAAAAAGACTGCCAAAAACCCATTTTTCCCCTTCATTTTACCCCTCCTTTCACTCATACTTAACCTCCATTTTATTCCCTTTTTCCTCATGAAATTCCTCTATTTTCCCTCTTTTTCCTTCTTTCCCTTCAAAAAACCCTTAGATAAGGTTTAAAACTCCTTTTTAAACCTTATCGGGACCCCCAAAATCCTTTGGAAATCCTTGAAAAATCACAAAAAATAGTCTTTTGAACTAAGGCCTTTAGCCCCTTTCAGCCAAGCCCTAAAATACTTCCCCACAATATGACCCGCACCCAGAACCAAGTGTTATGCTCTCAGGTGATAATCGCAATCAGAGCCTTCTGTTTAACGCTTTTTCCCTTTGTTCCTCCAAAAACTTCCGATGCGATGAACTTTATTCTATGAACCTCTGCTGCGATCCCAGCCGTTGATCCATTCTAAATCCAACAGCTCAGGCCTAATTATGCAATCACAATCGAGTGTCCCTTTGTGTTTTGTTACCTCGATTTTAAAAAAATTCGATTTCGATTGGTCCTGTATATATAAAACCCTCCCCGAACGCGAACTTTCCTTTGTATTTTCTTACAAACCCACTTTTTCTATGTTTTTATAAATCCTGACGGTTCATTGGTTGGGTAAATACCAACCGTTGACCTAAGACCGATCAACGATAGTCGCAATCTCGCATTGGAGTTTTTCATTGGATGCATTTAAATAATCTATCGCCCCACTCTGATTGGCGATCTCGTGACGTTTTCCCAGCTATTGATTTTCCCCACCATATCCAGATCCGACGGCCCACATCTCTTTGTTCAAAAGCCCGCATACCCGCCTTTGGCATCCATAACTTAATTTTCGCCATTGATATGGTTCTAAGATCAACAGTCCTTATTCAATCGCATCGCGAAAACCATTGCGCCTTTTCCTTTCTCCTCCTCCGATTGTGATCATTGCGATTCAATGCAGGTAGTTAAATCATCTACAACACATTTAGCACTCAAATCTACCTCGGGCTGAAATGAAGTAAAACTCAAGGCTACATCAAACCACGCTCAGCCTCGTAGCTAGCCCTACGAGGACAGGAGAGGGCTCTCTCCGTCAATCTCGAGAAAATAAACAATAGGATGCGAGATGACTTACAATAAGAACTGATTTTAGGCTAGTAAAGAGATAGGTATGTTTGGTTTTTGGTTTTTTGGGTTTTCGCTGGAGTAATGGGAAAACAAATTTTGGGTCCGGGGATAAGGTCAGACCTTTGCAGTTTCAAGCTGGGGCGAGGTAGGTGATGATCTTGATGCTTTTAAATTGGATTTATGGATAGATTAGACCGACGAGGAGCTGAAGAGGGCAAAGAAGAACTTGGATCCTCTCCAAACAGCTGAAAACATATAGAACTAACTGAATTCAAAGGCTAAGCACTGTAAACAATGGATTCAACCTTAATCACTCATTCAACTTAGTTCAGAAGCATAAAGAAACGATGGCATACATTAAACATGAAGAAACTTACAGTAAACAAAGAAGAAACACCATCAAGAACAGAACACCACAAGGATCCCAACAAGTGCCGCAAAACCTCTGATCCTTCCTTAGCCAAAATATGAAAAAGTATGTACAATGATATCAAAACCTCCCAAGAGTCCAACCTCTCCAACCTCTGAAAATGATTGAGAAATTACAATATATAGATCACTCTAACACCTTTCCCCACCTCTAGGGGTCGAATTCCCTCTTCAGGGATCAGTTTCAACCAATTCTAATCATGGAACTACAATCTAGGCAGCTAACAACTTGCCTCTAAAAGAGTGGAAACTGATCCATTACATGATTTTTTACTCATTTGAGAGTGAATCTTCTAGAAAAGATAAAAACAAGCCAAAGTTACATGCCAAACATGAATTTACATCATAAAAACCCAAGAATTCTATCCATAGGCAAAACTGGTCCAAAATAGGCGAAATACTGAGCTGGCAGCTGAAAACTCAAAAAAATCTCTAGGTGGGTCGCTCCTGAACTGCGTGGGTCGCTCATGTTCCAGGTTGATTTTGAGGTAGCTCCCGTCATCCAAATTGAGCTCATGATAGCTCGTTGGAAATCCCTGGATGTCTACTTTCCAACCCAAGTGGAATTTCTGAATTTGGAGTTGATTTGACCCTCCAAAACCTCATTCTCCCAGAGGTACTTCCTGCTGGTGCAAAAGGTGGCGGCAAGGTGGTTTTCATGGTGTTTTTGAGCTGTTTGACCATCCAGATTTTGTTGAAATGCTAAGTTGACTTCAGAGGATGCATAATTAACCATGAAAAATCCAAAAATGTAAAAATCTCCTCCAGCAAGTGTCTCAAAAAATGCGAGCGCATGAGCGCGCGACCCACGTAGCTGCAAAACCTGCTTTTTGACCCAAAAATTTGAAAATGACAAAATTTTCTCCGAATTTGCCCAAATTTGGAGCGGAGGTCCTCCATCATGTGTCTTGCCCAGTCAATGAAGCCTCGGCCAAAATCCGAAGTGGATTAGGCCTTTTCCGCCGTCGAAGTGCCTTGCGCAACCTCCTCTTCATGATCCTCATTCTCGCTTTGCAAACATGCATGCGAGCCCAATAATGGCCTTTCATGTGGCGAAGCATGTCTTTGTCTCGGTTGGCCTTTGCCAACAGCTTCTCCAAATGTATATTCACCCGCGTGAGTACAGTATCTCTGTCAGCTGGTGTCATGTCACCGGGCCTCTTTCGATTCCACTGCCTGTCCTCACGGATTTGGCACACCTCATAAAATGTGAGCTCATCCTCGAGCTGTTTGTTGCGCTGCTCCAAATAGTTAATCACCCACTGAGCCTTCTGCAATTGGTCTTTCAGCTGGTCATTCTTGGCCCTTTGCTCCTGGATGACTTCCCTCAGCTTCGAGCTAGGAGAGCCCGTATCAACATCAATGACTGTCATATCGGTGTCCCGGCCTCCTGATGGGCCCTCGTCATGCATGGGCCTCTTGCCCCTGTCTTGTACCTGTACCTGCACTGAAGAAGAAAGCGAGACCCTTTCCACATCACGTGGAGATAATACTCGCCGTGTCGATGAAGTCGACAGGACCCCTTCCACCTCACGTGGAGATAGTACCCGCCGTGTCGCTGCAAATAAGGCCCTGTGGCCTCGCTGATATGTCTGAACCAAAGGAGTGATGATATGCTCAACCTCAAGCATGTCAGGCTGGTGTGAGGGCTCTCCTGCATCATGAACTGCCTCGGGAGGCTGTTGTGGCACTCTGAAAAAGTCTCTAGAAATGAAATCCTCCCAAGTGATGCCCTGCTCTGCCAACTGATGTGACACCAAGATTTTGATCAAAGCGAAATGATATATAATCCTGTACTGCTGCACTGGGCTCGTCTTCTTCTGCACAAATGTCACCATCCTCTCTATGTTGCGGTATATGAAATACGGAATATTCATCATACGCACCCTTGTGAAGTGCATCAGCAAACGAACATGATATGAGAAAAGACGAGCATACCTGCCCTCAAAACTGAAATACTGAATAATGAGCCTCATGAGTGGTGCATACTCATCTCTCAAGAATCTGAATGGAAAAACTCTGCTCAAGTAAGCCACATATCCAGTTTTAATGTATGGCTCATAGTGAAATTTCTCTAACTGCTTACCCTTGCTCCATTCCTCGCCTATGTTCGGTATGCCGGTGGCTTGAGCAATAGTCAAAGGTGATACAATGAAATCAACCCCAGCAAGGTTTACCCGATCACCCTGTAAATGAAGAACAAACAGACGTGCTAATTCACGATGAGGTCGGGTTTGTACAACCATCTCACAAAACCTGAAACATGACAAGAACCGGAAACAATCCATAGCTAATGGACATGCCTGCAACCGAGCCAAAGAAGTAGGCTCCTCTCTGCGATGATCACCACTTCTATTTTCTCTGCGGGAACCCCGTGGCACATTACCTTCAACCACCGAATCACTGCCTGACCCTGGCTCATATTCTGACTCTATCTCTGACATATCTCTGATCAAGTTTTTGGCAATGTGTACACTGATATGAATGCAGTGAAAGCAAGATTAGGATGTATGTTTACCGCTCAACCAATATTCCCATCGTCAAAGCACTATCAAGGAATCAAATTATGGATAAAATCTCAGCTTTACATGGACTGAAAAAGGTATCCTCTCTGTTTTGAATGCAAATGAAATTTCGACCAAATAGGAGCAAGCAACCTTCAAAAGTTTGAACACATCTAGTCAAAGGAGAGCATGGCATTAATAATAATATGTCTGTCTATGAGTAATGACCATAAAGGTTTCAATGGGCCATTCGAAACAAAGACATGAGCATATTTTTACATTGGGCAATGTGACCCATTACAAACATGGGCAATGTGACTCAAAGGGTTTAAATATGGTATAACAATAGCAATGGTTGCAGTGGTATAATGGGTATGAGAGCAAATTGATTTTGATGTTATATGGAAGGCTGACCATATAACTGTCTTAAGATAACAAACACGTTCTTTCCACCATTCATTTGCATTTCAAACCCTAAAAACAATGATATTATGACTGTGGGATTTTAAAACCTCCATCTGAATATTGGAAACCACCCATGATGCCACAAATGCGTTGAAAAATATCAAATAATGGATAGAAACCTTTTTGATGGTAGCTTGAGTCGATTTCCAAGCCAATCCGGGCGCGCAAACTGAATTCCAAAACTCTGTGTCTGCGTGGGTCGCGCAGGCTCTGCGTGGGTCGCGCACCTGCAAACCCACAGTGCTGAAGTGACTCTGCGTGGGTCGCGCAGCCCAGGTGGGTCGCTCTGCCTCAAGTTGGGTCGCGCACCCTCTTGCCACATAGTGCATTTTTCGAGAAGCTTTTCGAGGCCTTCCCGGTGTCCAAATCGGGCGTGTGATGGCTCGTTGGAAAGATATTGGAGTCTAATTTCCAACACAAGTGGAATTATGCAATTTGGATTCCATTTATCCTATCAAAAATCAAATCTCCCAACACTATTCAAAATGAGCAGAATGAGGCTGCCTCAAGGCAGAGCGCTGTTGCAATCAACTTTTGAAGGTCTTCCTCAACTCCAAATTGAGCTCATGATAGCTCATTGGAAAGGTATTTCTCTCTAGTTATCATTTGACTCATCAAGCAAGTCAGTTGGCCAAACATGCTAGGAGAAAGCTTGATTTTCCCAAGGTCACTTCAGAGGTGCATTCAATTCTCCTGAGGCAACGGTATTTTTGACATTTCTCCAAAACCATGATACCTGTGTAAACAGTGAAGGAGGTTTTTCTTCCTTGGCATGTTTTGAACAAAAACCTCTTTCAGGTTTCCAAAATTCATCTTTTATTTCTCTGAAACCTCTTTTGAGTGAAACTTACCCCAATGTGTGAAACAAGGAATTTTGTCGAAATGAAGTGAAATGAAGGGGATAGGGGGCTTCTAAATTCTTGGGGAAATTTTTGGAAGTAGGGAGGGATGTTAGGAAGCAGGGGAAAGTGGAATCACAGAGATTGAGTGAGGGGAAGGGGTCCAAAAGGGCAAAACACAGGCCTAGCCTAGGAAATTGCCAAGTTTTGGCAAGAAACTAGGGTTTGTGCAAAAATGAGGAATTTGGGGGATATCAGTGATGGGAAGTGTTTAATTAGGTGAATTAATGATAGGGGAAGGTGTATGAACATCAGGATACAAGTTTTTCGATGATTTGACCATCCAAGAGAAATTACCTCCAAAACCCTAGGAGAGGGAAATGGAGCTTACCAAGGCACAACTGAAGCATGAACAAGCTGTGAAATGACTCAATGGAACTTGACATGATGATGAAAACCCTCTGAATGATGATACACTCAGCTGAATGGTGACATGAACTGACATTTGGATAACTTTGGAAGAAGTGAAAGCAAACCCAAGACCTAATGCCTAGTGACCAAATTTTGCTTGAAGACTCATTGAAATGACAAAATTTGACCTTGACACTTTAAAATGACTTTGAAAGAGCATGTTTGATCACTGAAGGAAGGCTGCAAAGGCTGACTCTAACAGGTCGGGAATGGATTCCTGAATTTGAATTTCCGAGGGAGCGGGATCGACCAAGGATGACTCTTGACCAATCGTAGGATCAACTAGTGGAGGACTCAAAGAAAGTCGTTTATAACCAACCGGGAGGCATGGTGTAGAAACGGTTGCGTTGTCCAAGACTCTTTTGGCTTCATTCATATACGGACAAAGGTGAATGGCATGGTTTCCTTCACACAACCTACAGGGATTAGTAATCTTACCCTACTTCGTAAGATTTTTACCAGCACTATCTGAAGACATGCCCCCATCCTGACTCCCAGAAGCCAAAGGAAATGGTGGACAACCATTGGACCATACTTTGAGTACCTTGGGAATGCTAGGGCAGTCTCGAAGAAGATGGTCTCCCATGCACAACATGCAAGGGAACTTGACTTTCTGCAGAGGGTTGCGAGGTTTATCGACGGAAGGATTCTTAGGCGCAACAGCCGCAGAGCTAGCCTCTCCTTTATCAGACTTCTTCTTCTTTGTCTTCTTCTTCTTCTTCTTAGCCACCTGGTTACTCGAATCCAGGCTTTCACCAAGCGAAGTAGAAGAGGAGGACACAGAAACAGTCAAAGAAGGGGAGAGGTCCACCTTAGAATCAACATGATGTTGTTCAGGTGGAGGAGACGGTTGAACAGAAGCCGAGACATTTGGGACTACAGAAGTTGAGAACAACCAAACACACAACCCAACAGTTAACCCAGGAAGGGACAACGTTGCCATGTAAGAAGCGCCAACATTCCCAAAAGGAGGAAAATGACCAGGATTCCTTGGTTGGTGAACTCCGGAAAAGTTGCCATCAACCACTCAAAATCGCACACGGGCTAAAAAACAAGGCATACAATCAAACGAACAACAAGCAAATTCTAAAAGGGCGTGTGATCACGGGTGATTAATTTTTACCACATTGAAAAATAAGAAACTTCATCAATTCATGTTTTAAGAGTCGAGAAACGGTTGAAAAGGTGACTCTATCTCTTTCAGATTTGACACAAGCGTGAAAGGACAAGCGCTTGGTGATCCTTTAAAATTTAGGGAGTCAGAAAAGATCAAATGACTACTCAGGAATACTAGGCAAAAGGATGTACCAAATAACCGTGAATTGCAATATACACCTTGGTTTCAATAATGAAAGAGAAATCAACCAAGGATTTTCTGTACGTGCAGGCAATCTCCCCGAATGCTATGTCCAGTGTATCATGGGTATAGGGCAGAAGACTCGGCTTTCTATGGATAAAGGATTGAAACCTAGTGGGGTCTCCCTTTATATACGCGACGGTACAGGGAGCACAAGTACGTACTAGCGCTGTCTAAAGCCAAGAGGCGAATGACAGCTACTAGGTTTTAAGACGCCGGAACACGTCTCTAGCCTAGACCTCTAAATATGTTTCGTTAGATTTCAATGCTGCCTTAGTGTAAATTGAGTAAATTTTAAGGTTTATCTTCAATTACTTTTCAGTTTTCAGGCCCTAGCGAATGTAAAGTCTCAAAATCTCCTAAATGCAGCAATATGAGGAAATAAATCTTTCAATTCGATGAATGCTATCTAGTTAAGGGAAGAGCTTCAAACAATGATGCAACAAACAACAACACTGTAAACAAAATTTTTCCAAACTAGATGACTTTCACTATCCAAAGTCACTTCAAACATTCAACGATGCGAATAATGCAATGTAATCTATGCAAAATACTCTTTTTCGAAAACTATGCAATTGTAATCTATGCACAATTTCCTTTCCTTTTCAAATGATAAGAATGCACTCAATGCATTTTTTGATGAAATTAGAATCTACTTAATGCATGCTTTTAATGAAAAAAAATGCACTCAAAGCGACTTTTAGCTTTTAATCATTAAACAATGTGATCTAAGTTCAATGATAAATCTCAAAAATAATTTTCAATGCAATGTGATCTAATGCATTTTAACGAAAAGAAAACTTTGAGACGAAAACAAAATGAACGCAAATCTTCTTAATGAAAGATAAATGCAAAAGAGATGTAAACAAACACTAAGAATGCAATCGTTGTTTCAAATACTTTGTCACGAAATCCCTCAAAAGGCGACAAGACATATGAGGTCAGACATAAAGAGGACTTCCAAAGCATGAGATCAAAACAAGGCATTCATTTCCTTTTACATCAAGCAATCATAGCAAGAAGACATCCCAAACAATGAGCAATGTAATCTATGCTCATACAAGGAAAATACTGGAAGGGAAAGACACACTGGTGAAGGATTTAGGGAAAAAATCTCAATTTTCACACACCCTGAAATTGGCTCGACTTGTACATTGACAACTAGCACCAACTGGCGCGACTTGCACATTGACAACTAGCGCCAATGGCCAATTGGCGCGGGTTGCTAACTGAAAACAAGCGCCAACGCCTGAAAATGAAAAAACAAATAATTTCTTCCAACCAAGACCAGACTTACCACTTCAAGCAGAATCTAAAACAAACCCAGAAGCAAAGTACTGACCAAAAGAAACTTTTGAACAAGGGTAAACCCTAGCACCTACAGGAGATGGCGCAACTGTTTGGCTGTAATCCACGCCAGACAGGGAATGGCACGAGTGATGAACTGGCAAACTGCGCCAACTTGCGCGACTATCAGGGATAAACTCGCACCAATCAAGCCAACTATGAAAAGGTGAAAATTCGAAAAAGCAGAGGTCAGATCTGATCCTCTGGGGCTGAACCAAAAGCCAAACACTTAGAAAAGAGCCAGCCCAAAGAGCTGACCAAGAAAGCAAAGCCAAGCAATTGACCGAAAAGAGAAGAAAATACTCCAAGTTGTTCAGTCCGTAAACTAAACTGGAGATTAACTGAAGCAACGTTGATCTACTCCGCTAATGCAGAGCAAAAGCGTTTCGAAGGTTATCTGGCTGTACTTCAGGCTCCATCTATAGCTCACAAATCGAACAACAAGCTGTCCTGAGTGGAGTCGCCAAATTGTTGGATAGGTAAATCCCCTCTGCGGACAGAGGCGATCCCTACTAGCCCAGATAGGGTCTAGCAACAATCAAACACGCTACAGTGCAGGTTCCTAATTGTAAATAAACCGACTTGCGATGAAGACTTACCTGGAATCCAACGCTGACATTTGTAGAAGAGGTGGTGCTCCCGTTCCTTTACTCTGGCAGATCACAACCCCCACGATCTCCGTGACCAGACACCTGCAGATGCATGAAACAACACAAATGCAAGCATAAAATCCAGTATATACAACTATATGTCAGTCGAAGAGGACATAACTCATGAACATAATCAAGAACAAGAGTGGAACCATAACCAGTAGTCTCTTATCATTAATGAGTCAAAAGAAGAATACAATCATAGCTTCGACGCAACACTCTCCTTTGGCGGGTCGTCAGCACAACATGTCTCGATAAGCCTGTCAAGGAAGGAACAAGCCTCTCTCTCCGGATACTTGACAATAGTCTCCTTGCTTGGATTTGGCCTTAAGGGAATCAAGAAGGCTCTTGCAGCATAAGGGTGTGAAAGCTCTTGGGAACTAGCTTGCAAAGGAGATGAGCAAGCTTTTATAGATGGAGGAACGGGAGTTGGGATCCCTATAATTATGGGATTGGCCCTATCATCAAGGAAGCTTCCATGAGAGGTGGCAAACCACTTCCTATCTATGGAGATCTGTAGCCAAACCTCCCAACTCAAGATAGATATCAGTCCAGGAATTTGTTAGGACGAAACTTCCGCCATTTATTTTTAAAAAACACCTCTTAATATGGTTGGCGCGGGTGCGGATCTATGATAGAGCGCCAATTGGCGCGCCCTGTTTGGAGGAATTGCCCCCTTAGCGCGAGGGCTGAACTATGAAACTGCGCCAATGGAAAAAGAGCTATTTTTAGGGTTTTTTGCAGGGAGATGTCTTCAGGGCAATGGAAACTCATCTTCAGAGGGATGCAATGAAAGTATTTTCAAGTCTTGTCTCTGTTCACAGGTCACAAAATGAGTCCTCCAATGTGCGGGATGGGGAATGGTAGGGACGGTGACAAATTGCTGTGTAACACATATTGCTCTGACAGTAGTTTTGGGGTTCGCTCTCAGAATGTACTTGAAATCTTATCTTTTCTGGTTTTGTCAAATACAGGTTGCTCCCAATACCACACAATGTGCAACAACATAAAATTATATATATGTGACTTTATCTTCTTATTTCAGGAGAAGGTGCAAATCTACAGTTTATGCTAGAATGCCTCTGTTATATCTACCATCATGTATGCAAGAGATGGTTTTGTTTGAGTTTCTCTATTTTTCAGAGAAGCATTTGGTCATATTGAATAACTCCTAAATCTTTCCAAATTTTAAACTTGTAGATTCTATTCATGTGGAATTTCAAGATCTGTAATTTGCACCATAGGATTGAATTTCATCCACATGCACGGAGAGGAAATTTGATGCCTTTCAGCCCACAAAAATTTATCATTCAATTCTTTTGAGAACTTGATGTAAGGTTATCTAAGGACACGGGCCTATTAACAAATATTGCCATTACAGTGCTCAGAAAACTACATTGAAGAGAACAAGAACAACTTCTGACCTCAGTGAGGATGGTTGTGAGATTCGACAAACATAACATCTTGAAAACTTTATTTACCTAATGAATCCTCTGTCAGCTCAATTCTAAAAAAAGAGCAGCTCACCGTAGATGTACAGTGACGAGAAGCATCTAAGAACTGTGGAATTATCTACAAGTTCACCATAAAAATTATACCCATAGGAACGCTAAATAATAAGTAACATCTCTTTGTATAACTAAAAAGGAAACTCCTTTCATTCCAAGGTGAAAGGCTCAACCATTAATTTAAGTACTTAGACCGTGGCTCAGTTCTTTTAATAAAAAAACATTACAAATTATACAACAACATTTTAGAACAATAAACCCTACATTCCACTGCTACAAAAAAGAAAAATCAGGCGTGATACCTCCAATTAAAACCCTAAACTCTACAGACAGTAAAACCCCAGTAAAACCACACAGTGAAACAACAGTAAAACGCTGTAAAACCATAGTCAAACACTGTAAAACCACAGTAAAACAGTAAAAAAGCTCAACAGAGAACATCTCCTTAAAGCTAAATGTGTTTACAAACACATAGATATTACTGGTAGGACAGAGTCCTACCTTAAAACGCCTATCCCTCCTGGCCTTCCTCCTTGCCTTGCCAGCCAACTGCATTGCATTGCCCTTGGCTTCTCCACTGACCTGCAAAAAAACAAAAACACAATCATTCACAAAGCACCAACATTAAAAAATATGCAAAAACACTTAAAACTAACATACTAACGCACCTGAAAGCACAATTCACAGCATCCAGAGCTGAAAAACGCACCTAAAACAAAATTCGCAGCATACAGACCTGTAAAACACGCAGCGCCAAACCAGAGAGTCGAGGTATGTCCACCATGGAGCCGAGGTATGATCACCACCACCACAGAGCCGAACTAAAACCACCACTGGGCTGAGCCAAGTAAAACAACTACAGAGCCCAATAAAACTACGACAGGGCGAATGTAAAACAACCACAGGGCCAAGCATAAACAGCAAAGCGCCGACCCTAAACCACACAGCGCCAAGGTAAAACCACCAAAGCGTCGAGGTTAAACCACCATAGAGGCGAGGTTGAACGATTATGTAACCCAGTGTGAATAGGCAGATAGTATAAACCACCCACAATTGGAATGTCGTCGCGGCCGAACCAGGACTAGGGGAGCTCAAGCCAGGAGAGCAGCGACGCCATAACGAAGGATGGAGCGCGCGGACAGTGGCAGCGGGCATTGGAGAAACGATGCGCAACAAACCGAGCAGAGAACGACCAACAACCAGACCCAGAGCGAGAAATGAGGCTTCGTCGAGAAGCCTCCACGATATGGTGGGAGACGACCGGCTGGACAAGTAAGAGGGTGGAGCGACCAGCTGCACATGCCCGCCACGTGAACGCCATGCAAAAGGACATACATCGTACATGAGCTGGCCCTCCTGACGTGGCGCTGGGTCTAGTCAGCGCTGAGGTGTTCGGGCACTGACCCCTCTCCCCTACTAGTTTGTAGCTATTCCTTTCTCGAGCTATTTAGCAATAAATACGTGTGAACATATATTGCTTATAGGCTTGAATAATATACTTGCTTTAATCTTAAAATAAACAATATAAATAAACTAAAGATATTTATTGTTAAATAATGCGGGAAAATAATTAATTTGATTCACTAATGTGAATGAATGGAGGGACATGGGATGGCCATCTGCGACAATCATGGAATCCTCTCAACGCGGACGAAATATATAGCTATGCACAACAATAGAGGTAGTACCGGTGTGCGAGACAGTCTGATAAACGGTCCATGCATTACACTAAATAGATAGTGACATGATATGTGGTAGATAGTGGTATGATATATGGTTTTGATATAGTGAGCTTATGTGTAGAGGTTTGGTTCTCATCAGTTTGGTTGTTAATTTTGTGTAAGATTATGTATGTTTAATTTATTTTTTTAATTAAATAAATAATATAATTATAAAATTAAAAAAATTAATAGTAAAATTTATAATTTTAATTTTAATTATGTATATTTAATTTATTTTTTTAATTTAAAAAATTATAATAATAAAATTTAAAAAAATTATTTTCGTAATTATAAAAAAACAATCAATCAATAAACAACTCACTACATTACGATGGAGTCAGTTTTGACTGAGACTGCCATCCTCTGCCATCCTCTATTCCAATAATCAACATCGAATCTGTCAAAACTTTTCGTAAGAATACATTGTGTATTAACCTTTTTCTTTTATTCTATTTGCATTATTTCTGCATAACAATGAATTTTACATTCATTTTTTTTTTTTTAATTTCTTCATTCATTTCAGATCCATTCGAATCCTAGAACTTGAAGTTGTTCGACGTAGCTCACCTCTGGTTGAAAAAACTTTCACCCATAATTTAAAAAAAAAATATTATGATTTCAACTATGTACGTCCAACATATTTTTTTTAATAAAAAAATAATATAATAATAAAATTAAAAAAAAAGTACTTTCTTTAAAAAAAAAAAAAAAATCAATCAATAAACAACTCACAAATCTGGTGAAATTTATGATTTCAATTATTTCAAACCTGACCTACCAACTGCAATGTATCGAATTTTTATTTGTCGGCGAAGTACATTTAAAAAGAAAACATTTTATTTAGGCTGACAGGAGGGCGTATGGGCGGAAAATTAGATGAAAGTTCCTTCTGTCCTCGAATTAACTAATTTTCCCTTATAGTGAGAGTTAATTTTCACTTATGCTATGATTGAGAAAATGGTGAGAATTTTTAAATGATCATTATTGTAAAATAAAAAAGCTGAAATTAATGAGGGTTTTTAAATAAATTTTATTTAAAATTAAAATGCAGTTGTGACAGTGCGTTAGATAACAAACATTTCTTAAAACTTAAATTACAGCTAAATTTATATTCACAATAATATAAACAAACAATTTTAAGAGGTGATATACATTAATTTAATTTAGAATGCAAAATAATTGTTTTTATAAATAACTTATACGAAACAGTGAGATTTAATTATCAACTTATTAATTTTAATTTTAGAGAGACATTGAAGATAGAACTGTTGTTGCATAATATAATACTGAGCCTTACACAAATTTAAAGATTTTTTTTTAAATTTAATATCAAAATTAATTTTAAATTAAGAGAAATAAACTTTTTTTGAGCTATTGATATATATTCAGGTTCAAAATATCTTTGTAATTTTAAGATCACTCTTAATTATAAAAGCCACATGTGCTTGTGCTCATAAATTTATAATTAATTAAAAATAATTTTAATTTTGTTATGGTTTTTTTTGGTTTAGTAGTGGTTTGTCATCTCATTCATGTTTAGGTGACATCCATGGCTTGTCATAATAAGGCTGGAAGCATAAGCATCTCATTGGAATCCTAGGATAAGTCTCTAGATAGATGTTGTAGTGTTTGTAAATGAGTAATGAATTTTGGTGGGTAGTAAGGCTAGTAACTCCCTTTGGAATCCTCGGACAAGAAGTCTTTGGATAGATGTTGTGGTGTTTGTAAATGAGTTATGAATTTTGACGGGTAGTAACACTAGTAAGTTGTACATTTACAATTTTACTTCTACATAAGTGATGTGGAAAATATAGTTAATGGTGGGAAGTAACTCCAATATATTTATTTATATCTTATTTCTATCCATCAAATATTTTATTTTTGGATGGTTTTAATGCACCTTAAATAAAAAATCAACACACAAATATTTAAAAATCATGCGTGAATATTGCAACTATATCCATAAATTATGAGATAAATTTATTCACATGGCATTATATTGTGCAAAATTTGCAATAATACCTTGTCCAATAAGAAAAATAAATATTTATTTTTCAAAGTTAAACAACCTTAAGGATGAAGCTTTGAAAATGATGCAAAGAGAAGATGAAAATCTTGAGGATTTAATTGAAAGGTTTAGCTACAATCTTAAGAGAGCTAAAATGGAAAATTTAGATGAAGACACTTTGAAAGCTCTCCTATTAAAATCCATTAGAGATGAATGGATATATCTTCTCAACTTAATGGATAAAGGGGATATTTCTTAGTTATCATTACCAGATATTTCTGAGTTATGCATACGCATTTCAAGAGAAAAGACAAAAACTGGAAAAAGCTCAAGAGATCTTGTTATTTATAGGATTAATAAATCTACAGTTGGAACAGTAAGTAGGGCTGAAAGAGACAATTTGCTTGATTCTTTTAAGACAGACATTTTAGGGAGTCTTAATGAAAAAATAGATACCCTTAAAATACAAAAAGAAAAATGTTGCTCTATCCATCTTTTGTCTTAAGTGTAGAAAGAAACATGCCTTGAGAGAATGTCCTTTTGACTTGAATAATGTAGAAAATTGTGTTATATGAGCAGAAAATCATGATACTAAAGAATATCCTTCAATACCAGGTCTTAAAGTTGTTTACGAAGAGGAAGTAGTCCCAAATCAAGTAGATCCTCTTCGTTTTGTTGCCAAGAGACCATGGCAAAATCAAGGATTTAACACCCAAACATATGCACAACCACCACAAAATAACTGGACTGCACCCATGCCTTGGCAACCTTGGCCTCAAACTTGGGCACAAGGATGGAAAAATCATTATGCAAGATATCCTCAGTACTCTCAATACCCTCAACCTTATCCTACTTTTCCACCACAATATTTACCTTGATCTAGCCAACCACCTTAAGTTCAATTACAGAATCCAAATCCACAACTTCCATTACCATTCCCACAAAGAGCAAACCAATTGCCTGCCAAACCACTTCCGAACCCAAATAATAAAAATTCACATCCCATTTACAAATATGGAGGGACAAAATTTCCAAACTTACATGATAACTCAATTAGATCTAAACAATGTTCAACTTAGATATGGTAGAGTATTGGAAAAGAAGTCACCATTTGTTGTTATTCAAGATAATGAAAAGGGTGATCATTATGAGGAGGAGACATCTCTTCATCAGGATCAAAATCCTCAAAAGAAGAATAACCACTATGAGGAAGGGATGTCTCTTCACCAGAAAGATAATCTTCAAAAACAAGCCACTTCTACACACGTTAATCATACTCCTGTTGAGATTGCAACAAGATGATGAGCTTAGTGGAAAGGAGTCGCCTTCACTAAGTGGGCCTGTAGGCTATTTTTGGCGCAAAGTCTATTTTTAGACTATCTCTATTTTTAGACATATGGATCATGTTCTATGAGTTGCAAGATGTTATTTGTGGATGGTTGGTTAAGTCGGAAAAAATAGATGGACTTTTATTTTTAGACATACTGGGCGGAATCTATTTTTAGATTGCCAGTCTAAAAATAGATATGTCAAATATTATTAGCTCTTAATAATATTTAGACTCTAAACATTATCTTATTCTCTTGGAGCACTTCAGTTAAGTGCACAGATGTGGCACATGAGCTGACAGAAGGAAGTACGCTATTCCTAGGGGTTAAGTGGAGCTATTGCATGAAGACTTCAGTTAGAACTCATGTGACATAGTTTGGTGGAGTTGATTGAGGAAGTTAGTGGAGTTGTATTTAGTTTAACTAATCTAAACATAGTTGAGCTATTTGTATTCAGTTTAACTAATTGATACAATTAGTGAGAGTGGTGTGAATTAATTATTAATTAATTCACTAACTATAAACTCATAAATCAACTAAAGAATGCATCAGTTAACTTCAGTGCATGGACAGTTTCAGTGGAGACCAGTACAGAAATAGGTGAAAGAGCAGGTTAACTATCAGTTGTGACTATATAGTTGCTATTTGCAACACACAGATAGGTGGAGAAGCCCATGAGGATTGCGCAGTACAAGCTAGGTGGTTTATCTATTTAATGAAGCCATCCCATAGCATTGAAAACGCAATAGAGGCTGGCTATCAAGTGGCAAAAGATTGGAGCATGTGTTTTGCTAGATCTAGCTTGATAGTGTGTAGCAATTGGAGGTAGTGCTGAGAGCTTGTGAGGAGCTTTATACTATGATTGTTACATGATCTCCATGACATATAATATACAGATAGTTGGGGTTTTCAGCTTTAAGCTTTCCCATTAAATACTGTGTTCATATGTGTGATTGTTCGTGGTTTTAATGTGTGCATGCAATTGATTTTATTTCTGCAATTAATGATCAATGGTAGAAGAGATTTTGTATTATGCATGAAGCTAAAATAGTGTGTGATCAGGAGAATCTCGGTGAATAATATATCAGTTATTCAAATTTTCTACAACTCCAATAAACTCAACTCCCATTATGGAACAACCTTCAGTATCTCTTTCAAAACCACCTTTTCCTAAAATATTAAAAATTGATAAAGGGGTAGAAAAACATATTTTATTGCTTGACTATGATATGTTGGATGAACTGAAGAATGTTTACATAAAAATTCCTTTGTTATAGGCCATTAAATAAATCCCAATTTTTGAAAAGACAATTAGGGAGTTAAGCATTAAAAGACTAGGAAGGAAAATAAAAGAAGTCAAAAGAATTCAACTAGTTGGAAAAATTGCAGATATCAAGATGAGAAAAACAAAAATTCAAAAATATTTAGATCCAGGAAGTCCCATTGTGAAAACACAGATGAATGGTGTTGAAATACCAAATACATTGAGTGATTTAGGAGCAGCCATAAACATCATGTGTAAACAAACTATGGATCAATTAAGACTTCCTAATCTTCAATATACACCTACATTGTTACAATTGGCAGATAGGTCTGTAATTAAACCCGATGCCATGTTAGAAGATGTATATTTATCCTTAGATTATCTGGAATATCCTATTGACTTTATGATCTTAACACCCAAGAATAACTTAGGAGGACACCCATCGATGCTAGGAAGACCATGGTTAGCCACAACTGATGCTTTTATAAGCTGTAGATCTCATGACATGATTATCTCTGATGGAAGTTCAACAAAGAAATTTACATTGTACCCACATGCAAAAACAATGATAGAAGTAGACAGTGAAGAATGGATAGATGATGATATTGATATACGACCAATTTTTGCTACTTCACAAATAGATGCAGAAGATCAAATTTTAAACTTAATGGAAAAAATGAATCATATTCATTCTATGAACCTAGTCAAAATTTTCAAGAACAATGTAATATTGAATATTTATCATCTCGTCAAATTTCTTTACATTCTATGGAAAAATTTGGCAAATCTTTAATAGCAATTTTTCGAGGGAAAACTCTGAATATAAATCATCACTTGGAAGAATCTCAAAAGAAATAATTAGTGAAAATGCTACAAGAAAATTTTTCTTCTTATGCATGGGAATATATTGATATGAAAGGAATTAACCCTGAAACTTGTATGCATCACATCTATATTGAAGAAAATACCAAACCAATTAGAAAACCACAAAGGAGGATGAATTTAAATTTAAGGGAAATTGTTAAGGAGGAACTGCTAAAACTGTTAAATGTGAAATTTGTTCATCTTATATCTGATAGTCAATGGGTTTCACCATTAGTAATTGTTCTGAAAAAGAATGGAAAATGAGAGTATGTATTGACTATAGAGAAATGAATAAAGCCACTTTAAAGGATCACTTCCTAGTTCCTTTTATAGATCAAGTTCTAGATACATTGGCAAGGAATGAATATTTCTCATTCTTGTGTGGTTTTAGCGGATATAATCAGATCCAAGTAGCTCGAGAAGATAAAGATAAAACCACTTTTACCTATCCATGGGGAACTTATTCTTATAGAATACTTCCTTTCGGATTATGTAATGCACTTGCAACATTCCAAAGGGTAGTTCTAGGAATTTTTTCCCATCTAATTCATTATTGTGTGGAAGTATACATGGATGATTTTACTCTCTATGGGAAATATTTTGAAGAAGCTCTTAAGAGTTTAGAAAAATTTCTTATTAGATGTAAAGAAATAAATCTTTCTTTAAGCTATGAAAATTGTTTTATGATGTTTACTCAAGGGCTTGTTTTAGGCCACCATATCTTGGGAGATGGAATCAAGGTGGATGCATCTAAGGTAGAAGTAAATTCTAGATTATGTGTTCCTATTTGTCAAAAAGATGTTAGAAGTTTTCTTGGTTTTACTGGTTATTATAAAATATTCATAGAAAAATCTACAAAAATTGCTTCTCCACTTTTCATATTATTAACAAAGGATTGTGAATTCACCTGGAATTCTGATTGCCAAAAATCTTTTGAAACATTAAAAAGAAAAAAAATTGAAGCACCAATTTTGAGGGGACCAAATTTGAAGTTACCTTTTCATATTTCAATTGACTCTTCAAACACAACCTTGGGAGATGTATTAGGACAAAAACACTTGACTCCTTATGCCATTTACTATACAAGTAAAAATTTGACTCTTGCAAAGTGAAATTATATTGTCTCTGAGAAGGAGTTTTTAGCAGTTGTACATGCCATCAACAAATTTAGACATTATATCACTGGTTATGAAACCCGAGAGAGTTGAGGAATCACTATTTTCAGTGGAAGGAAAAGGTTACACATTTGTTACACTGTATTATGAAACTTAAAAGGATATTTTAGGTTTCCTTGCACTCCACCTACTGGAATGTGGCTTAGCCATAGATATGGCTACAATCTACCTATCCTCTAGAAGGTAAGGTCAACTGTGCAATAAATAACTAAATAATATGCCTAGTTATTCTATAAGAGGACATGGTTATAAAGTACTTTCCCACCGAAGGGTAAGCTAATCAGGTCAATAGCCTTAATGAAAGGTCAATCTGCTTACATGTGGTGTAAAAACTCCCACTACCCAGTTGACATGGATGTATGTGAGATAGTAGGAGATAGTGATAGAAATTTGTGTTTTATTTCCAACAAATTATTTTCACCATGGGACTATGCCATAGAATTCATATTATAACTGGATGCATAGAGTATAATGCAACCTACGTTAAGAATAAATTTTAGTAATGTCATGGAGACTCGCCTTTATTATTCCAACATTGACCCTCTATCCTCTTGGTGCACATCCCATTAGGGGATTTTTGAGGTCTAAAATGAGCCTCCTAAGGAAATTATAAAATAATAGTGGAAATAATAAAATAATATTTGATTACATCATTAGATTTTAGAGGGAAAAAAGAAAATACTATTTTTTCAACTTATCTCCCAAAGTTTTTACACAAGTTTCGAGTGGGAGTACTTGTTGGATGTAAAATTTAATTCCTCATCCAAGGAGTACCCATGTTGCATACTTTCGATGGATCCTGCTACACAAAAAATGAGAAATACATGAAAAGCGTGATTGCAATCACGTTTTTCCATGTATTTCTCATTTTTCATGTAGCAGCGTCCATCAAAAGTATGCAACATGGGTACTCCTTGGACGCGGAATTAAATTTTGCATTTGAGTACTCCTACTCGAAATTTGAGTAAAAACTTTGGGAGATAAGTTGAAAATAAGAGTTGAAAACGTAGTTTTATTATTTTATTATTTTTAAATATTTTTACCCTTTTAATTAAAAAATGGTGAATCACCCCCCATGGTTGACATCATCATCTTGAATCCTATTGGTTCTTATAAAGTTTATTCTGGTTGTACATTTTTCGTAGGAGGCCCATTTTAGACCTCAAAATTCCCCTAATGATGAATTCTCAGGTTTGTGCGCTTCAACAAATTTCCCTTTGAGTTTGTTTTCTAATGCCTCTCTGGCTTCTGATGTGGTTTTATCCTCTATTTTCTTCTCTCTTCTCTCTCCCTTCATTTTTCTCCCACTGTACTCTTTTTCTTCTCGTTCTTCCTCTCTATGTCCTCCTAGCTCTACATCCTCTTCTTTTCTATTGCTAGGATGTTAATTACAACCCATCTTCTCTAGATCAATGGAGATATTGCACCTATCTCCATAGCATATTCATTGTTGATCATCCTTGTAATTTGATACGTGTTGTGCCATTTTGCCTCCTTTCTCCCTTACTACCAGCTTGTTGTATTCTTCAAGAATGGTTCTAGAACTAATAGGTTGTGAGCAAAAAAAAATATTCTCGACCATGTGTTAATATTCACATGTGTTATAAACTTGATATTTATACCATTCAACCACATGACTTTATGAAACAAACTTCCTGTTGTTGGTGTCCCGTGTTTTGATAGTTTGGAAAATCAAAAGAAAAGGCAACATCAGAACCAATCTTTAGAGTTCCAGGATCTAGTCCTCCCGTTCTCAGAAAGGGATCTCTCAAATTATTTGTTTTAGCAAAGGTTTATCTTGTGTGCTTTGAATATTGGTTTTAGACTAGTTATTAAGTGCAGGTGTTTGGTTGTTTTGTTTGGTTGAATTGATACAACAAAACATGAAAGGTCTAGGAAAGATATATAGAATGGAGAAACATCTGGTTCATTGGGCAATGGAGTCAAGAAGAGGTCATAACATACTCATCAATGGATATGGGATATCAGAGTGCAAATCTAACTTGGCCACAGGATCCTTTGGTTTTGGAATGAGATGGACATCAATGATTTGGAAAGAGAAATTTGATTCTCAACGAAGGGAAATTGAAAACACTACTTGAACAATAAAGAGCTATTTGATAGACAGGGCTAACCATGAATTCTACAAATCACACTTCAAGCAAATAATGACTTCAAAACAACTTTTAAAATGAAATCTAAGATTCGGGGAACACCCTATTTCCTCAAATATTTTATTTCAAATGACTTAGAAAACATAAAAGATTCACTGATAATTACAATCATAGAAGAGGGAACACCTAAATACATCTATGATCATAACTATAAAGACCTTTAAGCCAACTTTTCAAGCAAGAACAAGGGGCAAGATCATAACAGACCTCCTTTACTTATTGTAAACAAAGAAACTTCAAAGGGAGACTTCAATAACAGTCTTTAAGTGGCAGCAGATAAGCAGGGAGAACCATAAATCATGCTGAAACCAACTATTTCGAACTATTAAGGAAATAAACAAGCATGAAGACTAAAGAGAGAGATTAAAGACTCTAAAATACTTCAGCAGAAGACAACATAAAACAATGAAGGACGAACAGGTCTAAGGTGCTTCCAAGATTCATTTCTTAGCCTAAAAATTTCATCCTACTATAGTAAGAATTTATGGAAAAAAATGAAAACAGGGGAAAACATTAAACAGTTCAGAATACTTCACCAACAGCCAAGCTCATGGATCCAATGATAGAGCCTTCTCAAGAACAAGCATGCAACAACATCATCAGGACTTCCAAGACTTCAATTTCTTCTTCAACTTCAACAGACTATGTATTATTTCAGAAAGTTTCAGTATTACAACTAGTAACCAAAAACCAACCAACCAACAATTTCTCATCTTCTACAGAAGTATTTATAGAAGAATGAGGAGGTGGGATCTGATAAAATATCTCCTGGGTCAATTAATACAGACTAAAGACTTCTCGGCCTTTGAGGGGCTCAATAGAGAAACGTACAAATATTCTCACTGTATTAATTGATTTACATTTAAGATTAAGCTTGGTGGGAGATTTTGTTGACTTTTAAGGCTCTGTGTCATGTTGTAGTAACTCTGCTGATATTTTTTGCATTAAATTTCTTTAGCAGAATTAACTATTCGGCTGCGCTGAGGCTAATATCTTCTTTCTGATCATTAACTTCGGCCTCTGTTGGATGCTTGTGGCTACATGTGGCACTGTGGTAGCTGAGAGGAATCAATTTGCCTCTGATGTGGCGGTGGAGGCTTTCTGTCTGATAGATATTTTTTATTTTTCTTTAATCCTGTTTTAATTTGGAGGATTAGGCTTTTGATAATCAATCTTAGCCGTAATCCACCAAAAATGGTCTTCAATATTCTGTTTCTGCTATGATAGGTCTTCAACACTGATATTCTTTTGATTGGTTTTTAATTCACTGTGTCTTGTTGATGTGCAGGGCCACACAGGGCTCATATGGCATCAATGCCTGTGAAGCAATTAATGAGACGTGGGTTCGAACCCTGTGGAATGATCTTCCTTTTGTGAAAGAAAATCCAAAGGATCGTCACCCTCGACTTTCATTTCCCTTTATTATAATGGGAAAATCCTTCGAAACCTGTAAAATACACAAAATATTATGAAATCCTGCGTTTGTGGGGTAAACTGCTTCAGAGGGTGTGGGGAGAGAGTGTGGCCGTTGGATGGAAACATCCAACGGTGGAGATTTGTTTGCAGAGTTCAAAGGAGAGCAGAGGGAGAAAATAAGTCAGAACAGTTGATCGCGCAGAGATCAACGGTGGGGATCACGTGTTTAAAATCCTCTTGGTGGAAGGCGGAGGGCGATAAAATAATGCAGGAATGACCTGGGATCGTCCGATCTGGACATGTGGATGGCCCAGATACAATCGGAGGACTCATGATCGGAGGAGGAAAGAGGGAGGGTGTTATGAAAATTTCCGATGCGATTAGATGCAGATCGTTGATCTGAGGGCCAGATCAACGGTGGGGAAGTGAATCGGGAATCAGCGATCGGAGGTGGGTTGATGCGATTGCACAATCAGGGAAGGCCGATGCGATTGAGTGATTGGGGAATGGTTGATGCGATTTATGCGATCAGGTCATTGCAATCGGATGTGGGGAAAAAACATTAAAATGCACCCAAAGGAAAATTCTGATGCGATAAGCACTGACCGTCGGATTGGCCAACGATCAACGGCGGAGGATAGGTCCTGACCAATGAACGAGTGGGACTCTTTATTTTATACAAAAACCCAAAACTTAATGAAAAAAAAAAAGGTTTTATTACATCGGGTGGGTTTATATTTATGATATGGATAGGCGCCCGGCTGCAGGGCATTTGGACTTTGTGGAAAACAAAAAGGGCCGGAGCTTATATAAGAGGGCTAATTGCAATCAGAGGTTGGGGCTCGGTATTTCAATCTACCCATCATTAAAATCCTCCGATGTGACTAAGCACTCAGATGGCTTAGCACCTGGTTCTAGGCACCAGGGCATATGGAGGGGAAGTGGTTAAGACTTAGCCCAATGGGGCTTAAGTTTGTAATACAAAGAGGTATTTTTAGTGAAATTTATTGAGGATTTTCTGATGGATTTGGGGGTTTCGGCAGAGTTTAAAAAGGAGTTTTAAACTCTATAAAGAGGATTTTATGAAGGGGAAAAGGGGAAAAAAAAGGAAAATGGAGGAATTTCATGGGGAAGAAAAGGGTAGAAATGAAGGTTAGTTTTGAGGTGGAAGGAAGGGAAAAATGGATTTTGTAGCAGTCTTTTCTCTATGGAATTAGTAGAATTTCAAAGTTAAAAATGGAAACAGCAGTGAAGATTTGGACAGAGAGCATGATGTCTTCATGAGTCTTCAAGAGATAACATTTTTAGCAACAAACTTGTTCCTTGAAGGCTCCAAAAATGTTTTAGCCACCATTTGATATGAAATTTTTTATTGGTGGCTATCAGTGGCTCCACTTGGGGATGGTGACTTCTTGAAGGCATCAAGAACTTTAGACTTGCATTCTCTGGGAGGCTGATCAGTGCCTAATCCATTGGGCTACCCTTTTTACTTGGATGATCTTCTTTTGTTCTGAAAATGTTAGTAACCATGGAAAACAATGGATCTTTCATCAATAAGCTTTCTACCTACCCAATCCTACTGATCTAACATTTTTTCTTATTTAGAGTGCACTTGGATTGACAAACTCTCTTACAACATTTTATTCTTTTGAAAGCAAAAAATCTAATATATTTCTACTTCTTATTTCTCCATGAACTCAGATTAAACAGTTGAGTTCATATGCTTCTCTACCTAATCTACTAATCTGTTAGGATTAAACAATCTAACAACTTTTTATTTACTCTTTCTAAAACAGAAATTTAAAAGCATACAAGTCAGGATTGGACAGTCTAACTTGTTGCTGATCTATGGCATAAAACAATAAGCTGCACATAGACGTTATTTTGCAGAAAATTAAATAAAAAAGGAAGGCTTAAGATCTGAAAGTTAAAGCACCTCCTTCATCTTTTTTCAGCTCTATTTTTACTTCTGTCTGAGCTGTTCTTTGCTTGTTTTCTGGTTCAGATTTTGAGATGATTAGAACCATTTTTACCCTGTTTTGACTCAGAAATTTAAAACAGATGTGAGTCACTCTTGTTTAGAAACTTAGGTTCAGATTTTGAGCATGTTTGAACCTTTAATTTCTAGCCTAATCTACCTACTGATAAGCCATGATTAAACAGTTTGGCAAATCGAATTCACTATCCTATCAGCAAAAAAATTAAAACTAATTAGTCATGATTAAGCTGTATGACTAACTAGGAGTGTGTTTTTAGGAGTGGCATTTGATCTTTCACACTTTCAGATTTTGTTTCTCTTTTTGGTATGGGGTTGTACCTTTCTTGTTTTACAATCTGTCTTCTTTTCTCTTTTCTATTGTTTTTAAATTTTTCTTTTTCTTTCAAGACAAAAAATCAACAACTAACTAAATGCTCAAAGCTGAGCTTTATTGCTTTCTTATCTAACCTAATCTAACTTGGAACATTTACATGTTTTAGCTGATGAACTCTCTTTTCCAGTACAACCAATCCAGCAAATGATTCCATGATTGGTCCTTCTTCATCTCTCTGGGCAGGCTGGACAAACAAGGCCACTCCCATTCCTTTTGTTTTTTAGCAGCAGTGCTAAATAGTCTTCTTGCTTTTGGTAATAAACTACTCCTAATGACCTTTATCCCTTCTTTGAATGCCTTCAAGAAGTGAGCATAGGGATCATGAAACAATGCCTGGTGAAGAGTATTTGGAAGACATGTTTCAACCAGGATCATCTCTTGTTTCTCCACTGGATCAAGGCAAATATTCTCTTGAGAAAGAAAAACTTCCTCATCTTCATTTTCATCTGAACTGGAGGACTCATCATATATTGCAGTGTTGTCCTCTTGTAATCCTGGTATGCTCTGATTCAGTGGACTGTACTTTGTGAAGATATCATCATGTTCTTGAGCAGGGGTATCTTTTATTACCTCAATCCTCTCAGGAGAAGGCCCCTTATCTTCATCCTGCTCAAGAAATTCCTCTTCCTTTTTAATCTCAACCTTACAACTAATAGATTGTTGATTCCCAATTATGTGAAAGCTATTTCTGATGGATTGGATTGGCTGATTGCCGCTCTCAAGCTGATGATAATGAAATTCATGACACCAATCCACTGTTGGTTGCCCTGCATGATTAGTTTTTGTTTGAAGCTCATCATCATCATCAGATTGATCAGAAGTTGAAAAATCATTAGTATACACAATTTCACCAATCAAACATATTGGGTTATCAGTTTGTTATTTTAGCAAATCTACAAGTTTATTTTCTGTTTCAAGACAACAAGATTTAGTAGGTAAATGAGTAGAAGTGTTTTGTTCTAATAAAGAATTGAGGGCCGACTGTTTATTTAATATCTGATCAATTTCTTCCTCTGTAAAAAGAGAAGGAGTTTTCTCTTTGCTTTGGACAGAAGAACAACAGTCCTCTCCCTCTTGTGTTAATTGGTTTTGAGTTTGGATGTCTTCTTGAGCCTCTTCTAGGGAATCATTACTTGTGCTTGCAGGGGAATATTGAGACTTCTCTTCCTTTTCCTGATCTTTCTCAATTTCAAACAAATCCTCATGATTTTCATGGTAGTCACTTTGACCATAAGGTTCATGAGTTGTTTCAAGTATATTGTCAGGATGCCATTCTTCTTTAATAATCTGAAATGAGTCATGACATAAAGGCAGAGACTCTGGTTGTGTTGTCTCTTCTCCTATTTCAGATTTTGTGAGTTTAGGATGGCTTATGTTTTCCTCAGGGCACTGCTCACTATAAGTATTTTCAATTTGATCATGAAGTTCTCTTAATAGCATAGTACATGAAATAGATAGGAAATCAGGAGTTTCCTGACAACCTTCTTCATTGCTTTCTTTTTCATCAAACCTATCTTGTAATGGTTGGGTTTGTTCTTGATTTGGAAGAAGCATGGGTTGCTCTAGATCATCGCCATTTGAATTAGCCTCTACCCTTCAATTCTTTTCCCAAGCATGTACACCATTTTTTCCATCATGATCAGTGGCTTTTCTTTATTGTTTTCTCTATAGTCTTGCTCACCTTCTTCTATAAAGTCTTGATCATCATCTATATATTGCTCATGCTTTCCCAATATTTTATCAAGTATGTACACTATTTTCTCAATTAGGTCCAATAATGTGTTTAGTTTAGCTTCTTTGTCCATACTTGGATCCATGTTTGTAATAATAGGTCACTATATCTTTTAAACCAGTTCAGAGTCCTTTACCAGTGGAGTTATTAGGTCTTTTGGGATTGTGGAGTCTCCAGGTGGAAGATTTTGAAATTTGTTGTCCACCAACAACATGATTAGGTTTGCTCAATGCATTCCCAAAGGAGTCTACAAGGACTGGAAGGGTAATAGGCCTACTGGAGGCCAGTGGAGTCACCAGGTGGAAAATTTTAGCTTTTGTAAAGGTAAAATGTTTTATGGTTCCACCACCATGTTTATTATGAAGCCAAACTAGATATTTTTGGGTTTTTCTGAGTTTTTATGGTTGTTTAAAAGACTAATGAATTTATAAGAGCTTGCTAGGAAACTATGAACTCAGTGGTCCCACCGTGATTGCCATTATGTTGGTGTGAGTGATGGGATAAGTCCAGAAGGTGTTCTTTATCAAGTTAAGGGCCTAAAGAGTTTTAAGAAGTGTTTTCAAACCATTGTATTCTCAGTAGGTCCCACTGTGATCGCCATTATGTTGGTGTCCCGTGTTTTGATAGTTTGGCAAATTAAAAGACAAGGCAACATCAGAACCAATATTTAGAGTTCCAGGATCTAGTCCTCCTGTTCTCAAAGAGGGATCTCTCAAATTATTTGTTTTAGCAAAGGTTTATCTTGTGTTCTTTGAATATTGGTTTTAGACTAGTTATTAAGTGCAGGCGTTTGGTTGTTTTGTTTGGTTGAATTGATACAACAGAACATGAAAGGTCTAGGAAAGATATATAGAATGGAGAAACATCTGGTTCATTGGGCAATGGAGTCAAGAAGAGTTCATAACATACTCATCAATGGATATGGGATATTAGAGGGAAAATCTAACTTGGCCACAGGATCCTTTGGTTTTGGAATGAGATGGACATCAATGATTTGGAAAGAGAAATTTGATTCTCAACGAAGGGAAATTGAAAACACTACTTGAACAATAAAGAGCTATTTGATAGACAGGGCTAACCATGAAATCTAAAAATCACACTTCAAGCAAATAATGACTTCAAAACAACTTTTAAAATGAAATCTAAGATTCGAGGAACACCCTATTTCCTCAAAGATTTTATTTCAATTGACTTAGAAAACATAAAAGATTCACTGATAATTACGATCATAGAAGAGGGAACACCTAAATACATATATGATCACAACTATAAAGACCTTTAAGCCAACTGTTCAAGGAAGGACAAGGGGCAAGATCAGAACATACCTCCTTGACTTACTGTAAACAAAGAAACGTCAGAGGGAGACTTTAATAACAGTCTTTAAGTGGCAGCAGACAAGCAGGGAGAACCATAAATCATGCTGAAACCAACTATTTCGAACTATTAAGGAAATAAACAAGCATGAAGACTAAAGAGAGAGATTAAAGACTCTAAAATACTTCATCAGAAGAAAACATAAAACAATGAAGGACGAACAGGTCTAAGGTGCTTCCAAGAGTCATTTCTTAGTCTAAAACTTTCATCCTACTGTAGTAAGAATTTATGGAACAAAATGAAAACAGGGGAAAACATTAAATAGTTCAGAATACTTCACCAACAACCAAGCTCATGGATCCAATGATAGAGCCTTCTCAAGAACAAGCATGCAACAACATCATCAGGACTTCCAAGACTTCAATTTCTTCTTCAACTTCAACAGACTATGTATTATTTCAGAGAGTTTCAGTATTACAACTAGTAACCAAAAACCAACCAACCAACAATTTCTCATCTTCTACAGAAGTATTTATAGAAGAATGGGGAGGTGGGATCTGATAAAAGATCTCCTGGGTAAATTAATACAGACTAATGCCTTCTCGGCCTTTGAGGGGCTCAATAGATAAGCGTATAGATATTCTCACTATATTAATTGATTTACATTTAAGATTAAGCTTGGTGGGAGCTTTTGTTGACTTTTAAGGCTCTGTGTCATGTTGTAGTAACTCTGCTGATATTTTTTGCATTAAATTTCTTTAGCAGAATTAACTATTCGACTGTGCCGAGGCTAATATCTTCTTTCTGATCAATAACCTCGGCCTCTGTTGGATGCTTGTGGCTACATGTGGCACTGTGGTGGCTGAGAGGAATCAATTTACCTCTGAGGTGGCGGTGGAGGCTTTCTGTCTAATAGATCTTTTTGATTTTCCTTTAATCCTGTTTTAATTTGGAGGATTAGGCTTTTGATAATCAATCTTAGCCGTAATCCACCAAAAATGGTCTTCAATATTCTGTTTCTGTTGTGGCAGGTCTTCAACACTGATATTCTTTTGATTGGTTTTTAATTCACTGTGTCTTGTTGATGTGCAGGGCCGCACAGGGCTCATATGGCATCAATGCCTGTGAAGCAATTGATGAGACTTGGATTCGAACCCTGTGGAATGATCTTCCTTTTGTGAATTAAAATCCAGAGGATCGTCACCCTCGGCTTTCATTTCCATTTATTATAATGGGAAAATCCTTCGAAACCTGTAAAATACGCAAAATATTATGAAATCCTGCGTTTGTGGGGTAAACTGCTTTAGAGGGTGTGGGGAAAGAGCGTGGCCATTGGATGGCAACATCCAACGGTGGAGATCTGTTTGCAGAGTTTAAAGGAGAGCAGAGGGAGAAAATAAGTCAGAACCATTGATCTCGCAGAGATCAACGATGGGGATCATGTGTTTAAAATCCTCTTGGTGGAAGGCGGAGGGCAATGAAATAATGCGGGAATGACCTGGGATCGTCCGATCTAGACATGTGGATGGCCGCCCAGATATAATCGGAGGACTCATGATCGGAGGAGGAAAGAGGGAGGGTGTTACGAAAATTTCCGATGCGATTAGATGCGGACCGTTGATCTGAGGGCCATATCAACGGTGGGGAAGTGAATCGGGAATCGGTGATCGAAGGTGGGCTGATGCGATTGCGCGATCAGGGAAGGTCGATGCGATTGAGCGATCGGGGAATGGCCAATGTGATTTATGCGATCAGGCCATTGCAATCAGAGGTGGGGAAAAAACATTAAAAATTCACCCAAAGTAAAATTCCGATGCGATAAGCACTGACCGTCGGATTGGCCAACGATCAACGGCGGAGGATAGGTCCCGACCAATGAACGAGCGAGACTCTTTATTTTATACAAAAACCCAAAACTTAAATGAAAACAAAGGTTTTATTACATCGGGTGGGTTTATATTTATGATATGGATAGGCGCCCGGCCGCGGGGCCTTTGGAATTTATGGAAAACAAAAAGGGTCGGGGCTTATATAAGAGGGCCAATCGCAATCGGACGTTGGGGCTCGGTATTTCAATCTACCCATCATTAAAATCCTCCGATGTGATTAAGCGCTCATATGGCTTAACGCCTGGTTCTAGGCACCAGGGCATATGGAGGGGAAGTGGTTAAGACTTAGCCCAAGGGGGCTTAAGTCTGTAATACAAATAGGTATTTTTAGTGAAATTTATTGAGGATTTTCTGATGGATTTGGGGGTTTCTGCAGAGTAAACAGAAAGTGGAGGAATTTCATGGGGAAGAAAAGGGTAGAAATGAAGGTTAGTTTTGAGGTGGAAGGAAGGGAAAAATGGCTTTTGCAACAGTCTTTTCTCTATGGAATTAGTAGAATTTCAGAGTTAAAAATGGAAACAGCAGTGAAGATTTGGATAGAGGGCATGATGTCTTCATGAGTCTTCAAGAGATAACATTTTTAGCAACAAAATTGTTCCTTGAAGGCTCCAAAAAAATTTTAGCCACCATTTGATATGACAAATTTTATTGGTGGCTAACACCTACAATGATGATGATTGAAGGTTGCTAGGTCATGGGTTCAAGTCTCAAAGGGCTTATAGCCATTGATGGCTATTGAAGGAAAAGAGACGAACGAATAAAAATGATAGTCATTATTTTAATAAGCATATCACACCCATAATATTCATGGCCATTAGTAGAGTTAAGTTGGTCCCAAAAACTAAACTAGGTATACACATGTGTTATAATTTCTTACATCAAATGTGATAGTCAATATTCATATCATGTATATTTATGCAAGTTATGGGATTTGAAGAAACACAACCTCGCTTTATGTGCTTTAACCCCTTTATGTGTGCGTGTGTGTGTTACTCAACATTTTATTAGATACGCCCTTCTACTTAAGTTAGGGTAAGGACCTTAGATAAACACCTTCCTTTTTTAAAATAATATGGGGATTTCACAATAGGTTTAAATTAATTAATCTTGATAAGTATAAATTTGTGTCACAAAAACAAAATAAAGTCTTTAATGTCCCATTGTGTACATCTCCTTGAAATTTACAATAGTCAGAAATATATATTCACAACAAACAAAAGGTTTACAAAAACCATATACATGACATTTTACAGTCTTTCAAAATAACAGTTACCCATTTAAATCATGTTTACATACACTTATATGCATAGGTATATGCAACTAGGGAAGTACTTACGGTGACCCTACAAATGCAAGGTGGACAGGACAATGCTTACATTATATACAAGAATGTACCATGACTGAGACCATTAACACAATTCCTACATACTCTGCAAGATGACCGTGGTCATTATAACATGGCTTCTAGCTTACGTTGCCACATGTCTGATATCCACTACCTATTTGTTTCCAGAGAAATCCAGATCTAAGTGATTTGGAAAATGGCATATCTGCTACGCGCCCTGAGACCTAGATACTCAGATATATCCTTTTGTGGCCACATCATTAAGCCAAATCAACTTCCAAGTCATCTGAGCCAACTAATCCCAGTTTTCCACCTATCATCTCTGCCACGTGGTTGCCACATCACCACCTGTCTGAAAAAGTTTAATATCCAATGAATTTTTTAAGTGTTTCTTTATTATACCTTCAATAGGCACATATACATGGATACGCCTTCTAATGTGGAACCAAGACCAATATTGAACTATGACGTGTATGCCTTCTAATTGAATCTGGATCTAGATAATAATGTAAGCCCCAGATACATGAACACTTGAATATCTCTTGTGCATCTGGGTAAGTTTGGATATCCAGATATTCTTAACAATTGTGCCTGTCCTAGATACATAAAGGCCTGAATTCATGAACTCTTCGATACAAGAGTGCTTCCTAGATAAGTCAAGATGAATCTAGCAACTGCCTCTTTCTTCCAAGTGCCAACTTAGTTGCACCCTGGGTGCACCTTGGATGGCCAGGATTCCAGAATTCCTTTCATCCTTATCTACTTGTTAAACATGCCTTCACATCAAATCACCCTTTCTCCTCATTCCTTGGGAGTTTTACTAAGTTCCATATACCATTAGAAAGGTCTCTACGACGTCTATCCAACCAAACATTTTACATGTGCTTTTAAATAATTTACCCAAAAACAAAATGCATTAAAAATAGGTTGTTAGGATAAGCATCTGGTAGTCAAAAAACACAAACACGCCTCAATAACAACATCAACAAGCTCCCCTTCAAATTGTATTCAAGATAACATCAATAACTAGAATTGATACCAATGATTGGACCTAAAACCAATGACAAAAAAAAGAAACCTTCTCAACACCACATTGTTCTTTGCTAAACGAAATGAAGATATAATACTATGAAATTTAAAATTGCATTGACGTGAAGGTTGTTTTAGCCCATATATGGATTTTCTGAGTCTATAAAATAATTGTTTTTATTTATCTGAAGCAAAACCTTTAGGCTAACTCATGTAGACCTCTTCCTCTAGAACCCCATTAAGGAAAGTTGTTTTCACATCCATTTGTTGTAGCTATAGATCAAAATGAGCTACTAATGCCATGCTTTTCCAAAGTGAATCCTTTGTAGAAATTGGAGTGAAGGTCTCAGGGTAATTAATAACTTATTTATGAGTGAATCCTTTAGCCACAAGTCTAGATTTATACCCATTCTATATTTCTATATGAGTCCTTTTTGGTTTTGTAGACCCATTTATAGCCAATGGGTTTGTTAGGAAATTAAACTCAATCTTACACATATTTCTTAGCCATTGAATCCAACTCTTCTAACTTAGCATTGTGCCAAACCTTTAGGGTGAAAATGTGAAATTGGGAAATAATTTTAGTTTTTCTCATAGAAAATTGTTATTTTTTATGTTTTTTCAACTTCAGCTGCTAGAAACTCATATTTTCTTTGAGAATTTTCGTTTGCAGTAAAAAAATATTTCTATAGCATTTTCTTGCCTCCGTACTCATATATATATAGCTGGAGAAATTTGATGGATATTGAATGCATATGCTTGAAATTTTCAAGAAGATATAATGAGTGTCTTAGTATCCACCATGGTTTGTAGAGATGGTAATTAATTTTGGGAAAAAATTATATCACGATCTACAAAGGTTGCACTCGAACCAAGACAATTTTTTGGGAATTTTCATATTCAATCACTATGTTTAATCATTTGTTGGAACAAGGTAAGACAAAAAAATGGTTATTTTTCAACACTTTCGTCGATCCATCAATTTTTATTTTAATGTCATCATCAATAAGTCAAATGAAAATATTGTTTTGAAGAGGACATAGAGAGGAAGTGCCGAGTGAATTTTCAAATGAATTGGTGTTTTTTATTTTGAATTTGTTGATTTTTTATTTCGGGTAACTTCAGAAGTCTCAAAATCTGTAGTGACACAATTTAATATAAAATTATTAATAAATATAATTTCTTCATGAAAATGAATAAAACTTATATCATTCAAAACTATATTCAGAGATGAATCCTATTGTACCAAAGATGTTAGCTAACTCTTAAATTTAGTAGGGGTTTGACTCCTATGAAGTAGTTATTTCCTTAAAATCATTGGATTTTTTTCTAATTTTCATTGGCCGAAAACATTTAGCCAAGAGTTGCAAAAAATTCTCAGCCGAGAGTTATTTAAAACTCTGGTTTGCCTTAACTACACTGGGGTAATGCTGCAAAAACTCTCAACTAAGAAAATTTAAAACTCTCGGTCGAGAGTTTTCGTAGAGAATCTTTCCCTACCAATACTCTCGGTCAAGATTTTATGCAGGGAATCTTTCCTTTCCAAAACTCTCAACTGAGAGATTTATATACTTTCATCTGAGAGCTAAGCCTCGAGAAAACTCCATGATTTTTCCAATTTATACCTTTCAACCTTTCAGTCAAGAGTTTTAAATAGAATCTAAACTTTAGGCAAAGAGTTTTAAATGGAATTTAAACTCTAGGCTGACAGTTTTAAATGCAATCTAAATTCTCGTCTGAGATATTTTGAATAGAATCTAAATTCTCAACTGAGAGTTTGTGCCCGAGAATTGTTTTTCCAAAACTCTTAACTAAAAACTTGTTATGCTCTCAATCAAGAGTTTCCAAACTTGAGATTAACTCTACTAATCTCTTGGCTGAGATAATTTCAAACTCTCGGCTGATAAAATATTATGACTTTTTTTCTCGACCAAGAGTTTTTTGAACATAGAGAAAATTCTCTCCACATACCAAAAATTGTATCCCATTTTCGTGTTTTCACCCTTGAAAATTCCTCTACTCATGGCTTGTGAAAATGAGATTGGATATTCCTCAATTCTAATTTCTTGGCTAGAATCTTGTAGGTAGATAACCTAATCAAAAGAAATTGCAGGTTTCCTTATTCTCAAGGATCTTCTTTATCTTCTCTCTTCACCCACATTTTATGGTATTTGAATAATATGTTCATTGAAAACTTGATCCTCATGGGATGGCATTTCATTAGTTAACACTAGAACACAAGATGATTCATTATGCATATTGTAGATGAAATAGCTACAAAATTAAACAAAATTGTATGATTCAAATATGACCATAATTTATATTATTAACACACATTAATAATATTAAAAATAAAACAACATTTCATCATAATCCTCCAGTGGGAAAATATTACAATAAGGTATTTTATTTGCTCAATAAATTTATAGTGCAACTGATAGATCTCACATCAATAGGAAGATGACCCCTTGTGGGAATTTAGAAAGGCCTCTAATTTGAAATAAACATGTGTAAATAGCAATAAAATGATATTTTCACAAAAATAATGCATATCATGATGCTCATTCATGTACATATGTTGCATCACGATGCATAATCGTACAATTTTAAATTCATATAATGGTATATTTAATTAACTTAAGACAAAGTATCCATGTGTGTCATGATACATGGAAAGTCATATAAATATCTATTTTTCTTGATACGTTGTTCAAATAACATTCTGGCATCCATTAACTATCAATTAAAATTATGATATATTCATAATTCATAACTGGTAGTTATAATTCTACCACACATATGCACAATGGATACATGTTGTCATGAAATGCATATATCCATCGGTTCCTTTGATCTTATCATGTTTGAGATGATAAATTGTCATAAATTGTCACCATATCTCATCATTAAATAACTCAAACGATGGCCAAATATCTTCACACATACACACACACAAACTAAAAGTCATACGTATATGTAGTCATCTATGTATCATAATAATTAACTACACTCTTTCTCTCTCTAAAACCGTTGATATTTTAACATAATTTATGGGCTTACATTATCTAAATGATCAAGGTTAAAAAAAAAAACCAATTAATGTATTTCTCTATTATGAAATCTCTAAAAGGAAAAGACCATCGTAGAGAGAAAATTTAATTTAGAGAAAGAAATGAGTAAAATATCCAAATCAAACACCATAATATGAGGGATGACTCTGATATCAAATGTAAGCTTAAAATTTAATGCATAATAAAATAGAACTTACCTTTGGCCATGGTGATTATATTTGATGTAGGAAATACTTACAAATCTAATAAAAAGATATTTTGATTTATCCAAGACTTAATGCGCTTCAGGATGAAATCATATGCAATTTATTTCTTGATAAAAATCAGAGACCTTTCTAATAAACCCATATTTATAATGATTTTTCCATCCAGGGTCATTAAAGAACTTGAAGTTAATGGGGTGGTTATTTTTGGCCATAACCAACACTTCATAGGAAGTTGCATAGCCAAATATATGAGTTTGTGGTAGATTGGGACACAATAAGAAGGATTCCTAACACAACCACAATAGAAGTCATTCCTTATTAGTTGAAGAAATTATTGCTCAAGGAGCCACCCCCATCTTCACAAACCCTAGTCGCCATTTTCATTTTCATTTTCTAAGGGAAAGTCATCTTAGGCTATAGAGAGTTGCTAGATTAGATTCATTTTCTTATTGTTCTATGTTTTGGAGCTTCTAGCAGGAATTTGATGACACAACTTTTTTGTTAGATTGTAAATTCTTCTTACTTAAAATGTGTTTTTAATGCATAAATAAATTATGCTCCTAAAAATTCTCTAAATCACTTAAATTGTGAAGAGTTCATAACTGAAACCTATAATTTAAAGAAATAACTACCAAATTTCATGAAAATATGATAAAATATATATCCAAAAAACTTGAAAATGAGTAAACTACAGCTAGAATTAAACCCACAATCCTTGTAATGAGTTGGTGCCATTGTCACAACCTCTTGTTTAAATTTTAGCATTATCTTAAAATATTATGTTTTCTATTTTTTTCTCTACTTAATTATATGTTAAGCAGGTTTTACATTTCAGCATTGGGTAGTCTTGTCTTTGTATATTTGGCCATTTTAACTAATGAGGGTGTTAGCCACCTATAAATATTTGTTATACCAAAAAGGTGGCTAAGACTGTTTGAGCCTTCAAGGAACAAATTTCATTACTAAAATATGTTGGCTCTTGAAGACTCTTGGAGGCCTCCTGTCTTTTCTCTGTCCAAAACTTCACTGATATTCCCATCTCACACTCAGAAATCCTGCTGATTTCCAAGCCAGATTACTGCTGCAAGGACCCTTTTCCCCTTCCCTTTCTTCCTAAGCTAACCTCATTTTCTACCCCTTCATTTCCCATGAAAATCCCTCCTTTGCATGTTTCTCCACCTTCCATGTCATAAAAACCCTTGATAAGGTTCTAAGACCCCTTCTCAGCCTTATCGAAACCTTTATTTCCTTTCAAAATCCTTAACAAACCATTAAAATGCATATTTTCTATGTATTGGACTTAAGCCCCCTCGGGCTAAGTCTCTAACCCCTTTTCATCCATGCGCCATAGCGCCAGAACCAAGCGCTGAATCAGCCGGAACCTAATCTTATTTATATTTATCCTGACCCCAAAAAACATTAAAACCTAATATATTTTCAAAAAACTTGGGTTTTTAATTTATTTTTCATTTATTCTGCCAGTTTCATTTTTGAACCATTCCGCACCGTCGATCTGATCTGCAGATCGGATGGCGCAGAGTGCGTCTTTCCGTGGTCCCCACTGCCCGAGAACCGCTTGCCCAAAACCGGCGGTATCCATCGCGCTGCCTTAGGGCAAAAGGTTGTTTTCCCCCGATGGCTAGCGATTCCATACACTTGCTGCAATGTGTCCCGTGTACTATTTGCAAAACCGTCGTCCATCTGCCGTCCATCGCGGATTAATGTTCGGACCGGGATGCCTAGTGATATCGTTGTCCACCGTCCGATCTGGGGCGGGCCATCCAACAGTGATCGCTCGCCAAAGATGCCCGACAATTAACGAAGGTGCCCACACGATAACCGGGCTATGGCGCGGCAGAAAATCAATCTACGCCGTCGATTTGATCTGCAGATCGACGGTCCATAATCCATCGCCGGTTTCCTCCATTTTACTTTCAACCTCTGCTCCTGACCGTCGATCTCTGCGTGATCGATGGCTCAGATTCAATCTTCTTTCGCCCATTCCACGATCTCTCCCGATCCCGACCATTGGATGACGCCATCCAATGGCCACACTTCCTCCACTCGTCCTTTGAAGCAGTCAACCCAATTTATGCAGGATTTTATAACATTTTTCGTATTTTGCAGGGTTTCAACGATTTCTTTGCTACATCTGAAGAAATTACGAAGGTTGAGGGTGACGATCCTCCCGCCTTCGATTTACCATAGGAAATTACTTGCGGGGTTTAAAATTCACGTTTATCAATGATTCATGAACCATTGACGCCTTATGAACCCTGCGCAGCCCTGCACAACAGTAAAGAACACAACAAATCAGGTACAGACAAAGAGTATCAGCGTCGAAGGAAAAAATGCACCAGAACAGAGGATTAAAGGACAGAATTGTGGGGATTACGTCTAAAAATGCTTATCAAAAGCCTAATCCCCACATAAAATACATTTTACGGAAAATCTTGAGTGTTTCATCGGATAGAAAACCTCCACGCCACATTTGAGGAAAATTGATTCTCGGCTTATCGATTGATGCTTATCAAGCATGCCTTGTTAATTATAATTGAGATCTTTTATCAGATCTCACCTCCTCATTCTTCTATATATACTACAGCAGAAGATGAGTGAGGGGTTGGTTATAGAACTTTGATATACATTTGAGCAAAAACTTCTGATTGTACATAGTATTTACTGGCTCTTGGAGCTCTGCTGGTGATAGATAGATTAGGTTGAGATGTGTAGATGGTTTCTAACCTAAAGCACTGGACTTAAAGCTATAACTGGTTTGGAGCATCCATACAAGTTGATTTTTGGGATCCTGGTCTATGTTGACGGTGATGTTTTTCTTATTGTAACTTGTTATTTTGTTTCTATTTCCATATGTGTTTCATATTCTCTTATAAAGAACATCATGCATAGAGTTAGGACCTATTGTATATCAGTAACCTTCTCTGAATGAAAAACTTTATCTGAATGTTTTCCTCCATCTGTGTTATTTAGGATTGATTTAATTCAGTTTAAGCATAGGAATGTTGGCGTTCCCTCGTCTTATTGTCTTAGCTGAATGTTATTCTTAAAGGTTATTTTCAGTATATGTTTAGCGAAGATGAACCGAGGAAGATATGGTGAGCCCTAGTCCCAGTTTGATCCCACAGACTGCCTGATTGTTTCCCTTGGAATGTGTTAAAAGCTGGCTAGTTTCAAAGTACTTACCAGATCTTAGGCCATTTTTTTGTTATCTTTGTAATTGTCTTGAAAGTAACCAAGTAAAGAAGAGCTAGAAGAGGATTTGTGGTGAGCTCGGCCCGCTAGTTTCTACTCCAAAAGTTGCCTTCAAGTTTCCCTTTGTTTTGAGATGTTTTCTATTGAAAGTGTATCAAAGGTTGGCTAGTTTCAAAGTACTTACCAGATCCTAGTTTACTTTTATTTTTTTCTTGAGTCCATGTCAAAGGTTGACTAGTTTAAAAGTACTTATCAGATCCTGGGGTGCTCTCGTTACTGCATCTGTTTATTTCTCCTTCTTATTGTATCTTTCCATTCCATAAATCAATCTTCAAAGAGATCCTTAGGCATAGATGACTTGCCCCATGGACCACTCTTGCCTCTTGCTGTTCCAATTAAACCCTATTATGACTCCATAGCCCAATGGACTAAAACCTGCAATTGTCTATCTTTTTGGTGAAGCTTACTCTTATTGCTTGCAACTTCTCACCTTTGAAAATTTTTGCATTTAGAACTTTCCACCTTGAATGGTAATCATGCTCAACCATAAAAAAAAAAACAAAACCCTCGGCCTTCATAACTAGCCTAATATCATTACCCCAAACTTCAAAGACAAATCCATCTTTGCACTCATTGGAGAGATCCCTCTCCGGATTCAGGAGGGCTAGATCCTAGAATCCCAAAGTTGGTTGAAACGATGTTGTTTCTGTAGTTTTAGTCTCACCAATCTGCTAAAATTACAGATTCCTAACATTTTTGGCAACTCCGCTGGGGAACTGAGTGTTATTGATACCTTTTAAGACCTTAGAGAACCCTTAATTCAAGAAAAAATTGAGAGTTAAAAGCAGCCTTTTCAAGCACTACCAAGAAATGGTAATTATGATGAAACTTGTTTGAATCAGTGACTAACTAGGTAAACCCTAGGATTCTCTTAAGACTTTATCTAACCTTGAAAAATCAGCTGGCTTAGCCATAAGATTAGACTGTCTTTGTCTCATAACCGTAGCTAAGTTTTGAAACAGAGTTGGCATATTCTTAGAAACCACACAACTGAAAAAGAACTCAGAAAAAACCAAAAATATTTCAGAATTGTAGTAAAACACTTGTTCTTACATTTCACTTACCTTTTGTGGTGTTTTACCACATACTCTTAGACAGAGTCTGGAAAGGGCCAGGTAGCTTCCGGATCTCATCCTCTTTCAAAGGTGAAAAATCTGGTAAATGCCCTCCCAGTGAATCTCTGGTTAGAGTTTGTTGTGTTCCGGGATATCCTTGAAAAGGGATATTCCACAAGCATGGTGGTGGACCATAAAACCTTTTACCTCTAAAAAGAGCTAAAAACTTCCATTTGGCGACTCCACAATCCTGAACAGACCTTAAGACTCCACTGGGAAGAACCCTGATCATCATAATATCATTCAAACTCAGTCAGAGGGCTGTAGGATTGAAATTTAGGTAAACAGATTAGTTAACCATTCAAAGACTGTCATATCTGGTTGAACTTGTCTTGTTTATTTGGGTCTGAAAAACATAGCATAGTGGCTCCTAGAAAGATTCATACTAGAGCTTATCCTGACCCTAATCCACCTGAAGTAGTTGATAACCTAGAAAGTATCCTTAGGAAGTCTCCTAAGATTAAATTGTCAAATGTTTTCAGGCCACCCTTGAGAGCTAAATCAGTTCCTAAACATCTTTCAGCTCTACAACAATCACAAGCTAACTTAGTAAATCCATTTATGAGTCTTCACTTTCTTCCCCTGAAACTAGTGAACATCTTGGTAGTAGAGAAACAACACCTCCTAATTTACATTTCCTCCACAACTTAGGTGTCTCTCATCCAAGATCAACTCAACAATCTACTAATGCTCCACCCACATCCCTTCATCCAACATCCACTGTCCAAACCAGTCCATTCCAATCCACTTTCCCTTTTGTTAATCCACCTCTTGTAAATCCACCTCCACCGCCTATCATGGCAGCATGGTATTCTCCCCTAGTCCTTCCTGCACCATTAGTCAACCTTCCACAGGACTATCAGTCCAAAATTCCATTATATGATGCTAACAATACTACAACAACATCACAACATGTGGATAAGATGGATGACCACTTTGACAGAAATGAAATCGATGATGATTCTGTCAAGCTCAGATTATTTGCTCAAAGCCTGGGGGGAGAAGTAAGAAAATGGTTTAAAAGCTTAGCCCCCCATAGTATCAATGATCTCCAAGCTTTCCATCAAACATTCTTAAACAAATGGGAAGTAAAGAAGAATCCTCTCCAAGTCCTTTCCGATTACAAGAACCTCCATAGAAACCCCGGGGAAAGTGTGCAAGCTTATTGCACTAGATTCAATAGTGTGTATAATGCACTTTCCCCAGAGCTAAAACCCCCACAAGGCTCAGCTGTAAACAAGTTTCCTGAAGGGTTTGACTCTGACATGACCTATCAGCTGAGAGAAAGAGATTTTGCAACTCTTGAAGATATGCAAAGAGGTGCTCTTTCTGTAGAAGTCAACACAAATGGAGAAAAGGAACGAGATGAAAATTTGAGAGAGTATCTTTTAGAGAGGAATCCACACCTTCTACTTCAATTCAAAGATGGAAAGGATAGTGGAGGAGATGATGAAAGAGATGAGCATAATTAAGAAACACAAACGAGGCCAAAATCAAAATGCTCAAAAAGCCAAAACCGAGAATCGAAGATTCTAGAAGGAACCAACCTCCAAATAGACCTAGGGAAGACGATCAACAGATCACTCCTCCCTTTCATCAAAACTATGTGAGTGAGGTTGAGGAAATAGATCAAATAACAGAGGAAGATGATATTAACCTGTTTGGGGTAGATGATGATGACTTTGAGGTTCATTATGAAAGAGAACAAGGTATTTATACACCTTATGATGACAAAAGAGATGATAATGAAAATTATTATCAAGACATGGAAAACGCCATCATTGAACCTCCAAGAGAATATGACCTAAGAAGCAAATCCAGTCAACAAACCCCCAACAACAAAACCTCTGACAAATCCTCACAAAACAGCACTGTAACCAAGCCTAAAGTTATCAAAAAAAGGGATAAAACAGTGGCTGAAAATTCTAATAAAGGTAAAGGAAAAAGCACTCAAGACAATGAAAAATAGAGTGCAGACATTAGTAGTACTAGCACTACAGCTGGTACTCCTGTGAAAACAATTTTATCAAATGTAAATAAAACAAAACAGCAACCTGACATTGCTGATAAAATGGAAATTAATAAGGCTGAAACAAGTTTTCCAAAGAACCAAATTCCTTTCAGCCTGGAGCAGGAAATATCAAAGTTTAAAATTTCTGTTCGCCTCATCGAGTTAACTGCCCAACATGTATATAGGACCCAAATTTTGAAGGCTTTAAATTTAGAAGACAACAATGTCTTAACGATGACCAACCAGAGCTTATTTTTGGTCCAAAGATTGAAGGAAAATATCAAGAGGGACCTGTTCCTCCCTTTTATGTAAGTTTTAATGTTCATGACAAGATTTTGCACAATGCTATGCATGATCAGGGGCTTCTCATAATCTAATGCCTAAAGCTGTAATGGAGAGCCTGGGTCTATAAATCACCAGACCTTATAAATACCTTTACTCCTTTGATTCCAGCAGAGTAAAATGTTTAGGATTGATCAAAGACCTCTATGTTAACTTAGCCCAAATTCTAGCCAAATGCTTAGTCATGGATATTTTCGTGGCTGATGTGCCCCCAAAATATGGAATGCTTTTATCAAGATCTTGGGGGGCTAAGTTACAAGGGACTATGCAAATGGACATGACCTATGCGACTATCCATGTTTTCAATCAAACTAGAAGACTTTACAGGGAGTCCCACATGCAGTACACAGTCACAAGCCAAGACAGACCACAAAACTCTCCTATCTATTTTGTCAATACAGGCCTCGATTCTTTTATCATGTTTAATGATGAAACACTTAGTGAACGAGTCACTTTAATAGAATTAATGGCCGATAGAGAGGAGGAGGTAAATACCAATGAACTGTCAAAACACTTGGCTAAACTTGTAAACGACAGCAAACCAAGGGTAGGTCTTGAACTACAGGTCATGTGTCCTTTACTTCTAAACATTGAGAGTCAAGATAGTATCCCTCGAGTGACTGAAAATCAGGGGCAATCAAAACATCTACAACTCAGTGCAGACATTCAACAACAATCAGAAAGCACGATAGTTGAAGAGGACTCTAACCAATATAAAACCAAGAAAATTCCTCTTTGGAGTATGTATTTTGATGGGTCATGCACCAAAACTAACGTTGGTGCAGGTGTCTTGATTACTAACACTGAAAACAACCACACAGAATGCATTTCATGCAAATTAAACTTTCAGTGTTCCAATAACATAACAGAATATGAGTCCCTTCTCTTAGGCTTACATCTTTTGAAAAAATTAGGAGCCAGGAGAATCAATGTATATGGGGATTCTGAATTGATCATTAGGCAAGTAAATGGGGAGTATAACGCAAATCATCCCAGACTTAGAGCCTACCAGAATGATGTCATGGACCTTTTAAAAACATTCGAGGAGTCCAAAGTAATTTTTGTCCCAAGGAAAAGAAACATTGCAGCCCACAATTTAGCCTTTGCAGCTAGGACATGCTTAGCGCCATTTGAAACCAAAGACTATAAAACTGAGATAAAGTTTAGACCAGCAGTGCCTGATAATAAGAAGTATTGGCAGTTATTTGACAATGACAAACAAATAGAAGACTTCATGCAATTCAGAAATGAATTCGAACTAAACAGTTCGAACTCAGACTATGAAACAGACTACAGTGAAGAAAACTTTCTTGGTGAAGAAGAACCGTCTCCTGAGCCTGTCAACATTAACCTATTATCTAGAAAATTTACGAACAAAACAGAGGAGTTGGAAACTCTCCATGCTAAAGATGAAAATTTGCCTAGATGTCTGGCCCCTTTAGAAGAGTTGTTTGATTTTAACGATATGGCAAAAAAACCAAAACTGGAACCTGTAGAGACCGAAGTGGAGGAGTGCAATATAGGCAGTGAGGAAAAACCAAAAATGATTAAGCTGTCTAAAAATTTACCAGCTCACATTAAACTCAAATACATTGAGCTGTTTAAAGAGTTCTCTGATGTTTTTGCGTGGAGTTACGAAGATCTTAAATTTTATGACACTGAAATAATACAGCACAAAATTCCCCTTAAAGAAAACCAAAAACCATTCAAACAGAAACTGTGCAGAATAAACCATGTTCAGTTACCTTTGGTTGAGAAGGAGATTAAAAAGATGTATGAAGCTGGTATTATTGTCCCTATTAGATATTCTGAATGGGTATCTAATCTGGTGTTTGTTAGGAAGAAAATTGGATAAATCAGGCTTTGTATAGACTTTAGAGATTTAAACAAAGCTTCATTAAAAGACAACTACCCTCTACCCAAGATGGATCATATTTTATAAAGGGCGGTAGGGTCTAGAAGAATTTCTTTGCTGGATGGCTATTCAGGGTACAATCAGATCTTGGTTTACTCTACTGATCAATTAAAGATAGCCTTTACTACACCATGGGGCACTTTCATGTATGTGAAAATGCCCTCTGGTCTAATGAATGCTGGAGCAACTTTCCAAATAGCCATGGACATAACATTCTCGAAAGAATTGGGCTTCTTCATCATTATCTATCTTGATGATGTCACTATGTTTTCAAAAACAGATGAAGAACACTTAGAACATTTAAGAAAAGTTTTCGAGAAGTGCAGAAGGTTTGGAATATCTTTAAACCCCAAAAAGACACTATTCGGTCTCCAAGAAGGTAAGCTTCTTGGACACATTATTTCAGAAGAGGGTATAAAGATAGATCCAAAGAGGATTGAGGCCATATTGCAAATCTCTCATCCTCGAAACATCAAGGAGTTGCAATCTTTCATTGGGAAGATTAAATTTTTGAGAAGGTTCATACCCAACTTGGCTGAGCTCCTTAGGAATATCACAAACATGCTGAAAAAGGAGCAAGGGGTAAAATGGACCTTGGAAGCAAAGCAATCCTTTGAACTGGTGAAACAAGCGTTAACCAAAACACCGGTTCTAACAAGTCCTGATTTTTCAAAAGATTTTTATATTTTCTCGTTTGCATCAGAACATACCATAGTTGCTGTCCTTTTACAGAAAAATCCACAAGGACAAGAGCAGCCCATCGCATTCTTTAGCAAGGCATTGAGGGATGCCCCTTTGAAGTATAACATTATGGAGAAGCAAGCTTTTGCTTTAGTTAAAGCATTGAAAGACTTCAGGGTATACATCCTTCATTCACATATTATTGCCTTTGTCCCAAATTCAGTTGTTAAATACATTCTAACACAGGACCCAGATGGTAAGAGAGGTAAGTGGATTGCTGTTATTCTTGAATATGATTTAGAGATAAAACCCACTAAGCTCATCAAAGGCCAAGGTCTAGCTAGATTAATGGCTAAATCAAATTGTGAAGTTCTTGATATTCATATGATTAATGCTTTAGATGATCAAGAGGAAATCTCAACACCCATTGTTGAAAACCATTTTATGAATTCCTCTTGGTATGTTGATATTCTTTATGTTCTGCTTAATTTGAATACACCTCCTAGTTTGACAAAAACAAAGGCAAGGTTCCTAAAATTGAAAGCTGTAAACTATTGCATTATAGATAAATGTCTTTATTGGAAGAATGCAAGTGGTCTATTGCTTAAATGTTTTCCTGAGTTTGATGCAGAGAAGGTTAAGTACCAGTTCCATGAAGGAGAGTGTGGAGGTCATTTGTACTGGAAGACAACAGCCAACAAAATTTTGAGGGTTGGTTTCTATTGGCCTACTCTTTTTCCTGATGTGCACAGAATGATCATAACCTGTCATAAGTGTCAACTTTTTGAAGGAAAAAGAAAACTGTTACCCCTACCTCTGCATCCAATCACTGTTGAGGCCCCATTTCAACAGTGGGGACTTGACTTCATAGGAGAAATCCATCCCCCATCTTCTGCCCAGCATAGATGGATTCTCACTGCCACAGACTATTTCACTAAGTGGATAGAAGCCATACCTTGTAGGCAGGCCAATGATTCAGTTATCATAAAATTTATGGAGACTAATATTCTCTCCAGATTTGGCTGTCCTACCAAGATCATCACTGATAATGCAACAACATTTGGATCAAAGAAGATGGTTGAGTTCTGTCACAGATATCAGATAACATTGGGGCATTCCACGACCTATTACCCTCAAGGTAATGGACTTGCAGAATCCTCAAACAAAATTTTAGTGAACATAATCAAGAAACTGTTGGAGGACAACAAGAAGTCTTGGCACACAAAGCTGATTCATGCACTTTGGGCTGATAGATTGACTTTGAAGAAATCCATTGGTATGTCACCCTTTCAGCTTGTGTATGGTACTGATGCAATTTTTCCAAACAGCCTTGGTGTACCAATGATAAATTTGATTCAAGAGTTGCAGACTGAAGATAATGACATGATCAGAAGAATAAATCAGACCATTCATCTTCAGCAAACCAGAGAGGAAGTGTATAACAAAGCATTGCAGAAACAAGACAGCATTAAGAAGCTTTTTGACAGAAGAACAAAGGCCAGCAATTTCAAGATTGGGGACAAAGTTTTAAAGTGGGACTCAAGAAGGGAAGAGAAGGGAAAGCATGGAAAATTTGACAACCTATGGCTTGGCCCTTACTCTATTCATTCAGCTGCTGGTAACAATGCCTTTTTCTTGCAAGAGTTGAATAGAGCATAATTGTTTGGGGGTCATGTAAATGGCAGGATGCTTAAGCATTACTTCTCTTGATCCATGTTATTTCTTGAAGCCTTTTTATCTTTTCCATTATGAATATTTCATCCACCATTGCATTCAAAGTTGTAAAAAACAAAAATACAAAAACAATGAAAAGAAAGAAAAGAGGGCAGATTTTGAAAACAAGCAAGGTATAGCCCCATACCAAAAAAGAGAGATAAATCTGAAAGTGTGCAAGCTCAAATGCCACTCCTGAAAAACACACTTCTAGTTAGTCAAATTGTTTAATCTTGACTAATTAGCTTTAAATTTTCTGCTGATAGGATAGTGAATTTGATATGCCAAACTGTGTAATCTTGGCTTATCAGTAGATAGTTTAGGATAGAAATTAAAGGTTCAAACATGATCAAAATCTGAACCTAAGGTTGCAAAGAGAAATGACTCAAATTTGTTCTATTTTTCTGAGTCAAAGAAATGTAAAGATCTGGTTCTAATTAGCTCAAAATCTGAACCAGAAGAAAAGGAAAGACAACTCAATAAGAGTCAAAACAGAGCTGTGAAAAGAGGAAGGAAATGTTTCCAAATTTTCAGATCTTAAGCCTTCCATTTTTTATTTAATTTTTGTGAAATAAATGTCTATGTGCAGCTTGTCTTTTATGCCATAGACCAGCATCAAGTTAGACTGTTCAATCCTGACTTGAGTTCTTTTCAATTTCTGTTGTAGAAATTAGAGAATAAAGATCTGTTGGATAGTTTAATCCCAACATATAGTAGAATAGGTAGAGAAGCATCTAAACTCAACTGTTTAATCTGAGTTCAGGGAGAAATAAGGAGTAGAATTAGATTAGTTTCCTACTTTCAAAAGAATAAAATGTTGTGAAAAGAGTTTTCCAATCCAAGTGCACTCTATTGAAGAAAAAATGTTAGATCTGTAGGATTGGGTAGGTAGAAAGTTGTATTGATGAAGAACCATTGCTTTTATGACTGCTAAAACATTTTCAGAGAAAATCATACCAGCACAGGAAGAGTAGCCTAATGGATGAGGCAACTGATCAGCCTCCCAGAGAACATTAAAGGATCAGGCAACTCATCAGCCTCCCAGAGAATGCAAGTCTGAAAGTTCTTGATGCCTTCAAGAAGGCATCATCCCCAAGTGGAGCCACTGTTAGCCACCTATAAATATTTGTTATACCAAAAGGTGGCTAAGATTTTTTGAGCCTTCAAGGAACAAATTTCATTACTAAAATATGTTGGCTCTTGAAGACTCTTGGAGGCCTCCTGCCTTTTCTCTGTCCAAAACTTCATTGATATTCCCATCTTACACTCAAAAATCCTGCTCATTTCCAAGCCAGATTACTGCTGCAAGGATCCTTTTCCCCTTCCCCCTCTTCCTAAGCTAACCTCATTTTCTACCCCTTCATTTCCCATGAAAATCCCTCCTTTGCATGTTTCTCCCCCTTCCACGTCATAAAAACCCTTGATAAGGTTCTAAGACCCCTTCTCAGCCTTATCGAAACCTTTATTTCCTTTCAAAATCCTTAAGAAACCATTAAAATGCATATTTTCTATGTATTGGACTTAAGCCCCATCGGGTTAAGTCTCTAACCCCTTTTCATCCATGCGCCCTAGCGCCAGGACCAAGCACTGAGTCAGCTAGGCGCCTAGTCGTATTTATATTTATCCTGCCCCCAAAAAACATTAAAACCTGATATATTTTCGAAAAACTTGGGTTTTTAATTTATTTTTCATTTATTCCACCAGTTTCATTTTTGAACCATTCCGCACCGTCGATCTGATCTGTAGATCGGATGGCGCGGAGTGCGTCTTTCCGTGGTCCCCACTGCTCGAAAGTCGCTTGCCCAAAACCTGCAGTATCCATCGTGCCGCCTTCGGGCAAAAGGTTTTTTTCCCCTGATGGCCAGCGATTCCATACACTTTCCGCCACGCGTCCTGTGTACTATTTGCAAAACTGTCGTCCATCCGCCATCCATCGCGCATTAACGTTCGGACCGGGATGCCCAGCGATATCGCTATCTACCGTCCGATCTGGGGCGGCCCATCCAACGGTGATCGCTCACCGAAGATGCCCGACAATTAACAAAGTTGCCCATGTGATAACCGTGTTATGGCGCGGTAGAAAATCAATCTCCACCGTCGATCTGATCTTTAGATCAACGGTCCATATTCCATCACCCATTTCCTCCATTTGACTTTCAACGTCCACTCCCGACCGTCGATCTCTACGAGATCGACGGCTCAGATTCAATCTTCTTTCGCCCATTCCACGATCTCTCCTAATTGATCCTGACCGTTGGATGACGCCATCCAACGGCCACGCTTCCTCCACTCGTCCTTTGAAGCAGTCAACCTAATTTATGCAGGAATTTATAACATTTTTCATATTTTGCAGGGTTTCAACGATTTCTTTGCTACGTCTGAAGAAATTACGAAGGTTGAGGGTGACGATCCTCCCGCCTTCGATTTACCACAGGAAATCACTTGCGGGGTTTAAAATTCACGTTTATCAATGATTCATGAACCATTGATGCCTTATGAACCCTGCGCAGCCCTGCACAACAGCAAAGAACACAGCAAATCGGGCACAGACAAAGAGTATCAGCGTCGAAGACAAAAATGCACCAGAACAGAGGATTAAAGGACAGATTTGCGCGGATTACGTCTAAAAATGCTTATCAAAAGCCTAATCCCCAAATAAAACACATTTTACAGAAAATATTGAGTGTTTCATTAGACAGAAAGCCTCCACCACCACATTTGAGGAAAATTGATTCCTCAGCTACCACAGTGCCACCTATTCCTCAAAGTACTCAATCAGAGGCCGAATTTATTGATCAAATGAAGATTTTCGCCTCAGCGCAGCCAGAAAGTTACTTCTGCAATGAAACTTAATGCAAAAGATATCTGCCGAGTAACCCTAGCATCACACAGAGCCTCAAAGGTCGACAAAACTCCCACCGAGCTTAATTCATAAGTGTAAATCAATTAATACAGTGAAACACCTGCATAGTTTCTTCATTGAGCCCCCCAAGGGCCAAGAAGACATTAACTCTGTATTAATTTTAATTGAGATCTTTTATCAGATCTCACCTCCTCATTCTTCCATATATACTACAACAGAAGATGAGTGAGGGGTTGGTTGTAGAACTTTGATATACACTTGAGCTAAAACTTCTGACTGTAAATAGTGATTCACTGGCTCTTGGAGCTCTACTGGTGATAGATAGGTTAGGCTGAGATGTGTAGATGGTTGCTAACCTAAAGCACTGGACTTAAAGCTGTAACTGGTTTGGAGCATTAATACAAGCTGATTTATGGGATCCTGGTCTATGTTGACGGTGATGTTTCTCTAATTGTAACTTGTTATTTTGTTTCTGTTTTCACTGTGTTTCATATTCTCTTATAAAGAACAACATGCATAGAGTTAGGACCTACTTATATCGGTGGCCTTCTCTAGCCGAAAATATTTATCTGGAATGTTTTCTTCTAGCTGTGCTTTATTAAAGAATATTTTTAATTTGAGTTCAAACATAGGAATCATTGGCATTCCCTCATCTTATTGTCTTGGGTTTGAATATTATTCTTAGATGTTATTTCGATGTGTTTGTGAAGGCCGAAGCCCAGGAAGGAAGATATATGGCTGAGCCCCGGTCCAGTTTGATCCCACAGTTGCTGATTGTTTCCCTTGGGATGTGTTAAAAGTGGCTACTTTCAAAGTACTTACCAGATCTTAGGCCATTCTGTGTTATCTTTGTATTTGTCTTGAAAGTAACCAAGTAAAGCAGAGCTAGGAGAGGATTTGTGGTGAGCCCGGCCCGCTAGTTTCTACTCCAACAGTTGCCTTCAAGTTTCCCTTTGTTTTAAAATGTTTTCTATTGAAAGTGTATCAAAGGCTAGCTAGTTTAAAAGTACTTACCAGATCCTAGTTTACTTTTATGTTTTTCTTGAGTCCATGTCAAAGGCTGACTAGTTTAAAAGTACTTATCAGATCCTGGGCTGCTCTTGTTCTGCATTCGTTTATCTCTCCTTCTTATTGTATCATTTCATTACATAAATCAAACTTAAAGAGATCCTTAGACATAGATGACTTGCCCCATAGACCACTCTTGCCTCTTGCTGTTTCAATTAAATCCTATTATGACTCCATAGACCAATGGACTAAAACCTGCAATTGTCTATCTTTTTGGTCGAAGCTTACTCTTATTGCTTGCAACTTCTCACCTTTGAAACTTTTTGCATTCAAAACTTTCCAACTTGAATGGTAATCATGCTCAACCATCCAAAAAACAAACAAACCCTTGGCCTTCATAACTAGCCTAATATCATAACCCCAAACTTCAAAGACAAATCCATCTTTGTACTTATTGGAGAGATCCCTCTCCGGATTCAGGAGGGCTAGATCCTAGAATCCCAAAGTTGGTTGAAACGATGTTGCTTTTGCAGTTTTAGTCTTACCAATCTGCTAAAATTATAGATTCCTAACAACATTTTTTTATTTTTTTTCCTTTTAGTTGAGAGAAGTGTAGTGGAGAAAGAGTTTAAATTTTAGCATTATCTTACAATATTATGTTTTCTATTTTATTCTCTACTTAATTATATATTAAGTAGGCTTTACATTTCAACATTGAGTAGTCTTTGTATATTTGGCCATTTTAATTAATGAGGGATACAACATTTTTTTATTTTTTTCCCTTGGGATTTTCATTATAAATAGATACTTTTTCATTGTTTTAGGAGGGTGAATCAAAATAAAGTTGAGGATTCTATATTGTAGGTTGAGTTTTTTTTTTTATTGAGTACAACATTTTTTTTTTAATTTTTTTTCCCTTGGGATTTTCATTATAAATAGATACTTTTTCATTGTTTTAGGAGGGTGAATCAAAATAAAGTTGAGGATTCTATATTGTATGTTGAGTTTTTTTTGTTGGATTAATGACAGGAGACTTGAACCTTGAATCTCATGATTTACATAATACTTCATACCATGGTAATTGAAAAATACTATAGATTAAGTTTATCATACATTGCATTGAGAAATTGAAAATGGAAATTTTACCTATAAAAGAAAATTGAAAAAAAAAAAGAAAAAAAAAAAGAAAAGAAGAAAAGAAAGAAAAAGAGAAATAATAATGTAGAATAGTAGAGTCACATAGTTATAGCCTTGATTTTCAAAAATATATTATGGATGTGTTGAAGAAGTTTTTGATAGTGAACTGTAAACCAACACCATTTTAGATTACAAGAAAAATAGTTTATGATATGTTTTATATGATTGTAAGTGTAATATTATGGACATCCAAAAATGTAATAACAATAACGGCCATTTGTCAAACAATTGAATCAACTTGAATGTATTGGGACAATATAAGAGTAATAACTTCATCACAACCATATTTTTCATTAAAAAAAACAAATATTATGTATATTTTTTAATCAAAAAACAAACATATTGATACTATATTATAGAAAAAAATATTTAAAATCATATATAAAAAAAACCATATTTTTCATTAAAAAAACAAACACTATAAAAAAAAAGTCATTATCTTTTATGAAAAAGCAAGCATATTGATACTATATTTTTATCTTTATCGAAAAAGCAAATATATTGATACTATATCTTTATCAAAAAGCAAATATATTAATACTATACTATATTATATCATTATATCATTAAGAATGAATTAATTTATTTAGAATAAGATAAATCAAATTTTAAATATTTATAAAAAAACAAGCATATTGATACTATATCTTTATCTTTATAATATTGTATCATTAAGAATGATTACATTTATTTAGAATGATATAAATCGAAAGCTCAAAATAACATATGTACAAAATCATTGAGAAAAAATGCATTTAAATTTAATATAAATAATTTAATTATCATAAATATTGAAGCATTTACTTTAAAATATTATTAAAGTAAAGAATTTCAGTTGCCATTTTTAGAAAAGAGTTTTAATGTGCATGTAAAAAGTTGTAAGACATTATTTAAATTTAATCTCATTGAGAAACCAACACATTCCCCTATTTAAATTTAATCTCATTGAAAAACCAACACATTTCCCCAGAAAAATTGTATTTATACAAAACACCTTCAAACAATTATATCATGACAGTTCGTGACTTGTAATTCAAGTGAACCTTAACTCAATGTGAAATTCGTGTCACTTTTTTTATCCAATCTTGACTTTCTTTGTTTGACATCCGTAACTATTTTGAGTTTGCTCCTTCGGGCTTCCAGGGTCCTACCATCAGCGGAAAAGACAAGGAAAAAGGGGTAAAGAAGTTGCGGAGAGATGACTCTCCATATTACAAAATATATACTATTCAAATCGTTCTTACCTTCAGAAATTAATAATTAACTATCTTAATCCAAAACCCTTAGATTAAGGAGAAACGTACGCTGCTGGATTGATCAGTGGATTCCTAGCAACTAGAAAAGTTCATTGCATATTTCAAGAATAATTGATTAGTGAAAATTAATTAAAATATTTTATTATTATTTTTAATTAATTTTAAAATAAAGATGTTATATAATAAAATAATAAGTATTTATAATATTAAAATAGTATTTTTTTGGTAAAGGGTTTATTTGATTTTGATAAGCATTTTAGATTTTTTAAGGATTTATGTTTTATTATGGTATGACTCTTAACAGTGACAAAATAAAAAGTATGATTAATAAATTTAAAAAGGATAAATTCAAGAAGAACACTTACACTAATTTTATGTATAACAATAGTAACTTGGAAGAAGTGTCTTCTTACAAGTACCTAGGAATTGATATTCATAATTCATCACAAACTCAACTGGAACTATAGCTTTGAGAAAAATATTAATGGAGGGTGGAAAGCTTATTTTGATCTTGAAAATAATTGCAAAGCAGCGAACCTTGTAATGTGGGATAAAAAGAAGCCTCTCTTTGAAACATTAGTCACTCCGGTCATCTTGTATGGATGTGAGGTTTGGGGTTGCACCATCTCTAGAGAATCCTCGAGAAAGATTAAGCAAATCTAGAAGCTTTTTATAACATATAGCCTCAAAAGAAATACACCCTATCCTATTCCCCTTATAGAAGTGGGTCTTTCCCCTATCTAGAGCTAGCTATGACTAGGCTCTTGTTGTACAAGCACAAAATCAATAATATGGGAGACCATAGACTTCCTAACCTAGCTTTAAATTCCAACCAAAACCACCTAAGTCTCAAAGGAGGTTGGTATAAATATACTAAGGCCTGGTTAAACCATTGGGAGATAGACTAAAATGTTGCATCCCAAAATATTAATAACATTAAAATATTGTTACTTCTAAGTTTAAAGAGAAAATGTGGGGTGAGAAAGATTTAGTGGCTAAAAGAAAATTAAGATATTATAAGGAGGTCATCAACCCTACTCTAGAAGATCACAAATATCTCTATGTTTTAATTAGCTCAAAGAAAAAAATTAATATAGCCAAGATAAGAACGAACTCTCATGAGCTCCACAGTGAATTATGGGTTGGAAAGTTCTTAAAACACCATGGGTGGAAAGGATCTACTATCTCTTTGAGAATATGAACATTGAGGATGAAATTCACTTCCTTTTAGAGTGCCATGAGTACACCCACATTAGATTTCAGTTTCTTAATTTTTGTTGCAATACCAACCTTCCTAGCCTTTTAACATGTCAAAATTATAGTGAGCTCAAGCTCTTTAAACATAAGACTACAATTTTAAAACAAACTAAATAATTAGTTTTTTTAGGTCTAATAGACCAAAATTGATCTCAATAAACTTTAACCATCATCATCATAAATTAAATATTTTATAAAAAACATATTTTTGTTGTTTATTTATTAATTATTAATAATTAAATAAAAAATCTGAAAATATACTTATTGTGTAATTTTAAAATTTTTTTTAATTCCAAAGAAAAAATAAAAAATAAGAAATTTCATATTATTTTGCTGGGGTATTTTAAAATATTGATGCATGTCAAATTTTCCAAGAGGCCCAACTCTTGAATACGTTGACCTGTAAAATTATTCAAACTCTACAAATCGCTTAATCCGACCAGTTGTTCAGGAGAGAACGCACCGCTCAAATTGCAATCATGCAAATCTACCGCAACAACATGGCCGGTTCGTTTGTCGCAGGAAACACCTTCCCATTGATCACAACAACTTAATGAAACATTCCAATAAGCCAAACGTCCGGCAGGATCATGCAAAGGGGTTTTAAAAGCCAAGAGTGATTGCATTTCGTAATTCGAACAGTTCCTTTCAGAAGAAATAGACTTGAATATAATAGTAGAAAGTATGCAACATATGAACAGCGGTATTAAAAAACTGTGTAAGCTTCTTTGGACAGTACCTGTAAGTGACCGTTCTTGTTTCAAAGATGTGTATCTGCAATGAATGGTCCCTGTTTCCGTCATCATAGTTATTTTGTGTGGGCGCCTGGAATGTCAGAACTGTTATCCCATTCTGAAAAAAATGATACAACATGGTAGATAGCATAATAGGCTGTGCAAAGGAAGAGTGGAGAATTCACGAAATTCACTTCTTTAACCAAATGGTTTCGTGATATTGAAGGGACCATTTTGGAACGAACTGGTGATATTAGTTTTTTTCAGCAAATACCGTGAATGTGCAAATTCTAATTCTTATGTCAATACAGTTTCCGTCTGCGAATTTGACCAATACGTGGGTTTTTTTCACGAGTGGCGGTCTAATCTACTCAACTTTTTCTAATTTGTGTTTTTACGACGTCACAATTTTGTTCCAAAAGTCTATTTTTGCTGGAATTTGGCCATGTTTTGTTTCAAAATATTTAACCCGTTAATTAAAAAATACACTCGTTCGAAATTCGATAACTCGAATTCAATACGGTACATACTTTGTATATATAATATATACTATCATTTGCTCCTAAGGGTTCAAAGGTACATCGAAGGAGCGGATTTTATGTTAATTCTCATGCATATTAAAAGGTGTGGTTTTCATTGATTTTAGATCAATGGTGCTCGGTGGGCACAAACAAGTCTGTTTTTTAAACCAAATGATGCCTACGTAGTTGACCTTGTTGTGTGTGCTTTGATCGAGACCAACAATTTCACTGCAACGTGTCAAATTCGAATTGGATAAATAGTACAAAGATTCGGGTTCAATGATTCGCTGCAGTAAATAGTGCAAAGATATAGGAAAGAATATGAGATTTGGGAAAATCATTTATTTATTTCTTGTAATACAATTAAAAAAAATACTTTTATTTTAATATTAAAAATTTGAAAAATATTTAATATTTTTTAATAAAATTAAATTTAAAATAAATGTAACTTGATAAAAAAAAAATTCAATTAAGTGGCGGCCGTGCTATAATCCAATACGCAGAACGAGAAGTAATTCGGAATTGGGAGAGAGATCGATCCAATCCAACAAGCTACAATTGGATCAATCCAAGGGCACCACTACAATAATTGCAGAGGTGGAGGCGCAGATAAACGATGTGATGGGTCAGAATCGACAGCGTTTGAGTCCCTGATAACGCACCTCATGAGCGTTGGCAATGAGGAGAGAGGCCAGGCGAAGGCATTGTTCAACATCTGCAAGGAGAAGCATCGAGATGCTCTGGCCCGAAGCTCGTTCATGTCCTGCAATCATGCAAGCAGATGGAAATCCGAGCCATGGCCGCGATTCTCCTACGAGACATACATATGGCCCCGATTGGCACCACCCACGAAGATCGCTATCAAGGCCCATCTCCTCATCTGCGTCCAGAGGGAGGAGGCCAAGAGCATCGTCAAGAAGCTTTGGTGTTGTGACACCATTGCCGAGCTTGCGGCCTCCATCATGGAAAAGGGCCAGTGGCCAGAGCTCTTGCCCTTCATGTTCCAGCGTGTGAACTTCGATTCTCCGCGTCTCAAGGAGAGCGCGTTGGTCATGTTCGCGCGGCTCTCGTTGTTCGACTGATGCTCTGGTTGTGGAAACATTTCAGCCATTTTTTGAGATCAAGCTTTTGAGAGACTGTCTCCTCCGTTTTGATGTTTGAAAGTCATGTGATCTTTAGCCTTATCAAGGGAGGAGGAAGAAGATCGGCGAGGGGTCTGCGGAGCTCTTGTCGGAGATGACGTCTCACTTCCACTAGATTGACTGCATTTTTATCGGTTGAAGGGTTGTTGAGGATGCTGACCATACAATCTAGAACTAGAATGGAATGACCTATTATCGCTCTGCGTCGATAAATTTAATTGGGGATTTGCAGGTACATATCAAATGACGGCGCCTTTGAAATAGCAGAAGCTGAAGCAGCCTTCAATCGACCCCTGAAAGTTCCCTAAAGCAAATGTTAAAATAGCCATTAAACTGTTTTAAAAGCTTCTCAGAATTTGATTAAGCTGTCTACAGTATAGGGTCCAATGAAATTTGATTGCCTGCATCTTCAATCAATCAGATCCATCTTTATGAAAAAAACGAAATAAAATAACTTTTGTGTTGTCTCTGAAAAGAAAATTAAATACCTTAATGTTGTATCGGACTGAGACTCAGACGTATGCGATTGTAGCCTATTACTAATATCATTCTTAAAATTTGCAGGCAAACCATGAAAGGGCTGCGTTGATCTTGGGCCATGGCTGTTCTGCGTACATCGCATACCTTCTGCAATGGACTGAGGGGATTTATTTCCTAATCTTGGAATCTCAGCTACCTCCTTTGAATCTGAACATAAACCTTGTCTTTCTGATATGCCTTTATTAGGCACATCTTTGCTCCAAGAAACGCCCTGAAACTTACTTAAAAAGACAATTCAACAAGAACTTTAATGAAAACGGCTACAATGGCCATAAATATCGCATTCACTGACCCGTTTACAGGCATGAATGGAAAGGTGATTGATCATGCTTACGAGTGTGTGTTCTTGCGAGGCGGTTGATTGATAGAAAGTAGAATCCCTAGCGGTTTCGAGTTGGAGCGTCACAGACTTATATTGTGAGGGTTTCTTCGGTTCTTGGTTCGGCTTTGACTCGAACAGGCTCTTAAGAGAAAGAATTTGCTGAATCTCTTGCGATTTATTCCAGGAAGGTCGCCGCATTCCTATTTGGTTGAAACAGAAAATAAATGCCTCAGAATGAGTGAAGCAGATTTGCAGCGTAGTAAATTAGTATAAAATTTAAATAGTATTGCATACAAACCCTTCTCTTTCAAGTAGCGACGACAATCTTGTCTGGTAAGTTGGATGATAACGTCCTCTTTCAGCTCTTCCAAGGGCTTGTCGAAACGGGGAAGCGAGGGGGAGAATACAGCACAACCAGAGGACAGAATCATGGATTGGGCACGGGGAACATATCCCGTATAAAATGGGCATGTATTGTCAGTGGTATATTTACCCTCGTAGATTCCAAGGATTATTGGATTTGGTAAGTTTTTATTTATTAGAGGGACGACGAAATTCGAGTGTGGTTATTGGCGAGATTGAACTCTCTGTTCACTAAAAAAAACCCACAATAATATACCTTCGGTGTAATTATATAATATTTAAATAATAATAATAAAATCTTTATGTATTTAATATTTAAATAATAATTAAAAAATATATAAAAAATGTGATAATAAATTATAAATTGTATTTTAAAAGTTATTGTAGTAGAATTTAATAAATTTTTTAAGTTAAAATATAAAATTTAATATTAAATTTTTAAAAGTAGAATTTTTCTATATTAAAAAATTAGAATTATGATATAATTTAGTAAGGATTTTGTTAATGAGAAATTTTATATTTAAAAAATTAAAAAAATTGAAATTTTTATATTAAAATAATATACTAAAAATTAAATTGTATATTAAAAAAATTACAGTTGTGAAAAATAGTAAATTTGGTATTAAAATATAGTAGAAAATAGTAAATATGTAGTTGCTAAAAATAATAAATTCTTATTTCTAAAAATATATAATTTTCAATTTTTTTCATATTGAATTTTCTATAGTAGTATTCTCTGTCAAAATTGGTAAGCGTTTTTGTTATATATATTTGTAATCTCTAATTTTTTTCATATTAAATTTAATACATTTTTTTCCTAATTGAATTATACATAGTAATATTTTTTTTCAAATTTGAAAGTGTGGTTAGTACACTCCAACTTGCCCCAACCTTAACAAAATCCAAAACCATTAATTAAGGTTTGGGTGTGCTTGTTTCTTGTTGTCTATTTTAGATTGAGTAGAATGTACAACCTTCAAATGAGTAAACAACTCATTTTTGAAAGTAGGCTTTTAACATTATGCTATATCTACAAAGATAAATTTAGGTTGTTTTAGTTATTATGATAAGATTGTTATTTTTCATTTTTAAGAGTTATATTAAAATTTATGATTTGAGGTTGTTATTCTCTTCTAAATTTATATTGTTTTGTGGTTTTTTTTAATAGAATTATATAATATTAAATATCTCTATAATATTTTTAATTGTTTTAATTTATAAATAATTAATTTAAAAATAAAAATATAGAAAAAAAAAATTCAAATTTTAAAAAATTCTTAATATAATTCAAATTAAAAAAAAATCTTTATATCAAATCGAATTCGAATTAATATAATTCCAATTTAATAACTATAATTTAAATAACTTTTTATGATGAAAATATATAAATAATTTAGACGATTCAAAATTATAAAGTTTTATCGCTATATTTCAAATTTCCCAAAAAAATTAGATCATCTAAATCTTATTAAAATTTCTACTATGAAAATATTTCAATTCTTCTTGGAAAACAAAAATTCTACCCATCCTTTGGTAAATTTTTTTAATGATGCCTACCATCCTTGACTAGTGTCTTATTTAACTTAGTTAAATATAAAAAATAGATAAAAAAATTAAAATTCCCATTATCGAATAAATAAAAAGTCTTATTACCTCGATCACGTGGTTCACTGCTGGAAATTAACTACCTTGTTAATGGTGCTTGCTATCAGTTTGCTCGACTGAAGAATGTGAAAGAATTGAGGGGCATCATTATGGTGAATATTATTTTTTGGCCGTAGGATATTAATTGTGATTAGGTATATAATGTTCACTCTTAAAATTTAATTAGTTTAAATTTAATGGTGGGCAGTATATGTTTAACCACATTTAATATTTTATAACTTAGGAAATATGTATTTGATGTAGTAGTCTAAAAATCGACAGAATAATCAAAAATTTTGGTAAGATTATGAAAAAATTGGGCAAAGATTTTTGAAAATCTGTGTTATAGTGGTTAAACTTCAGTATTTTGGGTGTCTTAAAAGTTTTTGATAGTGCTGAATCCATTTCTACCATTAAAAATGCAATTCAAATACTAGAACTAACTAATTTGTTTAACAAAAAACTATTGTCCAAACTACTTTGTTGTGTCGGTAGACAACTCCATTGCCCATCAACATAAGATGGCCATCTCTAACAATCATGAAATCCTATCATCACAGAGGACATCCAATATTTCCCAGGATTTTCACTATTTAATGCCTCTGAGAAAGTATTGGACAATACGTGATGCCATGCCAACCATTCTACGAAATGGAAATCTCAATTCCCCTTTCCCAGTTCAGGCGACTCCGCATGTAGAATGTATGCATGCATAGGTCCATTTCGTAACCATGGATGCCATGATTAATGCTATGGGGTGGTCTGATTTATTTTCAAATTCAAAATTTGAATGTTACACATCACCGTCTCCCGTCTCTCATTTGCTCAAAAAAAATATTTTTTGCCCTGTAGAAAATGCCTAAAGAACCTGAAGAAGCATACAGTCAGCATAGGGGCGAAGAACCTGAAAAACCATGCAGCCAACACAAGGGCAATGCAAACGATGGTTGCGGCAAATTCATGCCTAGTGGTGATGAAGGCACTCTCGAGGCCCTCAAGTTTGCTGCATGTGACAACCACCGTAATTTTTTGCCTAATGGTGATGAAGACACTCTCGAGGCCCTCAATTTCGCTGCATGTGACAACCACCGTAATTTCTACACACGAGACACCAGCAACACACCAGCAACAGAGGAACCTACCCCTCCAACGCTTCCTGCGGCTACAGTAGCAACTGCAATGGCTCCTCCAAGAGGCCCAACAACGGGCTTCACCTCCCGGTGCCTGCTCCCCATCTTAGTGAGCTCTGTAATCTCAGGGTGAGAGTGAATATAGGGAAGCATATAAAAAAACAGACTCTATGTAATCTTAATTATTTAGTTGTATCTAAGTATGGAACACAATATAATTTATGTACACTACTTTTCTTGTTTAAAGTATTTCAAAATTTTCCCTCAGTCTTATTGGTTGTTTTGCGGGTTTTTTATGTCAAGTGTATACTTTCAATTTTCCAAAATGCAAAAATAAATCATGGTACAACTTATTTGTTTGGATTTTAGTAGCAAATGTTAGTGTAACAGTCAATGCCATTAAAAAAAAAAAAAAAAACTTTACCATAACTGAATAATTAAATCACTTTTCTCTCTCGGTCAAACTTACCCCTAAAGAGATATAAAAAAATAATAATCATTCATTCACATTTATAACCTCTATCCAACATTTTACTCCTTAAATCCATTATAAATTTAAAACACTACCATTAGAATTATCGTTGAATGGTTATTTGAACTCAGGGCTAACATATAAATTTATTCATCCAGCTGGTTTCCTCTCTTCATGAGGTACCGCCAATTCGCAACAGATATACATTAAAATCTTTCGTCCCAGAACTTAAGTGACAATATAGCTTGGGTTAATGAGCCAGCCAACAATTATTATGGTACACACATATATTGGTTATGGTATTAAATTCTTCAACTGTTAATCCCCTCTTCCTGCAGGATTATTATATCTGAGGTGACAACTATAACTGATCGTGACAGTAGAACTACTCGACCCTCAATCCTACGGTGATTCCAGTTTAGGGTTTCTTTTGGGGTCATTGATTACCCTTGTAACCGCTCATTTTTTTCATTTTTCTGGTGCGCTTTGTTCAGCTCGACGGAGGATTCCTTCCATTATAGACTTCCAGTTCGGCACACCATATTCAACTAGATTTCCCTTCTTCTGGTAAGTTAAATCATGCTATTCAGCTTTGCGTCGACAACAATATTTTTTTAATGGCGGTAATAATTTGTCTCAAAGAATTTTCTGTTGAATAAACACTGATTGTGTTTTCCCTATCACCCTTCTCTGTTTTCTCACAATATATATATATCATTTTTACAGTGATGTTTTGCAGATTTCTTCCCTGAAGCAAGTTCACGCCACTACAGAGGAGGTAAGAACTTCTCGTATGTTTAAAATTAAATAAGGGTTTATTTACTTACAGGTTTTCGGTTCTTACTCAACTTAACGGTTCGGTGTCCTTTTGTTTACCCAGAATATGGCATCAATTCAGGAAAATATTGCTTTCAAGTATATTTTTCTTGGCCGCCTACAGTCTTTACCTATTTATGAGTTTAGCACTGTTTTGGAGTTCTTAAATTATCCTGCCCATATTCCTTAGTAAGAAGAATCTTTTCCCTTGTTGCTGGTAGATTTGGCGTATCCAGAAACAGTTGAATTTAACTTGCACATTCTTTTCCTTTCTACAGTCTTCAGTGTAACCCTGAACGAACATTCTCTCCTTTAACAGGTACCCATCGCTTTACGGGTTGAGTCTCAGATTCATGGCTTAAATTGCCAAACATTGTTCCTAAACAAATCATTTCACTGTTCTCTGTTATAACAAGTTTTCTTTCGGTAGTATTCCTTTTAGGAACTGCTCGATAGGGTTATTCGATTATCACCAATTGTAATAATTTTACGGTTTTTACGATAGCCTAAGCTTGAATAAATTCTGGGTTTGACTACTGTGAGAAGCAACGAATAGTATTCTTGTCTTATAAATATGTTGTTCGATTTTTAATACAACCTTCATGGTCTTTGAATACTGTATTTTTTTTATTAAATCTTTCGCGATGCTGGAGGTTAAAATCGTTTTCAGTTGAAGTTTTTATGTGTATCGATATATATATATATATATATATATATATATATACGTATTCCCTCATCCGAAATTTCCGTCAACATAATTTGTTTTAAAATTCATGATTCCTTTAATAATTTTGTAACAACAGAAATGAACTATCTCTCCTTTCTCCGAAAACCCCTTTCTAGCTATAAATCGGAAAAATTGTTCTTTACAGTGTTTTTTCCTAACTTTGTATACATATATAGCATTCTTCACATGAAATAAATAACTTCCTTTATCTGTGTAATTCTTGGAAGAAGATTTTAAGTATTTTCATTAATACCGTTTCCTTTCATTGTTGTCGGCTGACTGTCAACTATCTTTACATTGATTAATCTAGTAACGTTATTCCTTATGAGCGTTTATGCTATGTTTCTTCAAAGTGGAAAAAAAATATAGAACCATTCTAGTGTATATATATATGGTATATTATTTCTATAATTTTTATTTTACAGCTACTATTATCGGAACTTTTCCACAATTTTTCCATCTTCTTCATTTCAATCATTTTATACTACGACTATAGTTTTGTTTTAACATAATCCTTGTAAAGGTAAAATAAAAAATAAAATAAAAACATATCTCTGGACCATACGTCAGTGTATTATCATAGGACTAAGGCAACCAACCTAAAGCCTTCTCTCGAGGGTTTTGGGTTAACCGTCCATAGAATGATTAATAGATTACAATACAATTTCTACTAATACCTATTTTTAATTAAGAGAGACATAAAATGATTGTTAAATCCTTCCATCTGTAACATAAATTTAAAGATATTCTCTATTCAATTTCTGTTTTCTAAAATCGATGTACAGTAATACTTATCTATTTCTTTCTCTTAATTATTTTTTTACTTGACTGGTATTATTTCCGCCTTTCCACGAGTGGGGCTATTACGTCCTCCAACTCTCCCCCGTGCTCCAAGCCCGAGCCTTGTTGGTAATAGAATTATCTGGAAGAGACCTTGGGACAAACCGGTCGAGTCTCCAATTCCAGTAATCAGCAGAAAAACTTGGATTATTCCACTGGTTGTACAAGTTCAGGAAATATTCCTCCAATCCTTCCTTTCTCCTCAGTTACCGAACAGAACCCCCAAACCTCCCTGAGATTGAACTTTTATCCCTAAGATTTGGGCAACTGTTTGAACTGAATTCTGTTCAACCAAACCTCAGATCTTGAAATTAATTTTACCATCAGTCTTTTACTTATGGAACCAATTCCATAATCAATCTTTTTATTAACACAAAATTTAAATTTATGTTTTATAAATATTTTTTTTTTCAAAAAAAAATAATAACAAATGTTTAAAAGTCTTAAAAATGAATTAACCAATAGTTAAAGATTAAAATAGTGGTTACAACCTCCCCCCCTGGAAGTGAACACCGTCCTTGGTGTTCTCATTCTACTCTAGCAAACAGTTCAGGATAATCTTCTCTAACAAAACCCTCATCGTCCCAGGTGGCTTCCTCCGGACCAAAGTGCTTCCATTGCACTTTAACCTGGGTGATGGCTCGTCTCCGGAGCATGATTTCCCTCTGATAAATTATACTGTGAGGTTCTACCAGAAACTCTCCTTCTAGTTCGACCTGCATACAAGAAGCTTGGATTAGTTTCCACATAACTTTTTACATTAGTAATCAATCTGGTACTCATATTCTACCTGAAAATTCTGCCAGTGAATTATGTGTTTTGGATTATGAATGTATCATTTTAATAACGATACATGAAAAACATTGTGCACACACATATGACCGGGTAAAGCCAGTCGGTAATCCATCGGTCCCACCCTCTCCAATATTTGGAAGGGTCCACAAAACCTGGGAGCCAACTTGGCACAAGAGGCCCATCTCAAAGTGCTTTTCTTTGGCTTGATTCTTACGTACACATGTTCCCCTACTTAAAATTCACGATATGTTCTTTTCTTATCTGCATACACTTTTTTCCTATCTTGGGCTGCCTTTAAATTTTGTCGGATTTTCTTTACTTCTGTCTCCATTTCAGCTAGCATGTCTGGTCCAAGCATTAACTTGTTTTCTGGACTACTCCAGTTAATAGGAGTTTTTCACTATCGCCCATATAAGGCTTCGAACGGATTCATCTTGAGCGACTCTTGATAGCCGTTATTATATGCAAACTCCACTAAATGTAAATAATCTTCCCATTTAGCTGGTTGTTGCATCACATACATGCATAACATGTCCTCCAAAATTTGATTTAATCACTTTGTCTGTCTGTTCGTCTGCAGATGATAGGCAGTACTGAAGTTAATTTGAGTCCCCAGACCTGTGAACAATGTTTTCCAGAAAGATGATGTAAAATTTACATCTCTATCAGATATGACAGTCTTTGGAATGCCATGCAATCTAAAGATCTCTCGCATGAATATATATTCTATTTGCATCGTCTTATAAGTGGACTGCACTGGTATAAAGTGTGTTGATTTTCTCAACCTATCCACTACTACCATTATAGATTCATTATGTTTTATTTTTATTTTATTTCGGTTGTCCGGTGATAAAATCCAATGATATCACTCCCCATTTCCACTCAGGTATGGGTATAGGCTGCATCAACTCGGCTGGATGTTGGTGCTCCACTTTCACTTGCTGGCACTCTAAACATTTGTTTAGATATTCTGCTATATCTCTTCTCATACCTGGCCAGTAGTAGTTCTTCCTTATTGTTGTTAACATCTTTTGATAACCAGGATGTCTGGAATAGTTACTTCGATGATATTCATGCAAAATTAGCACCTTCAACTCCATTATGTTTGGGATTAAAATTCTCTTTTTGAAAATCAACAACCCATCCTCATTAATTTCATAATCTGCAGATTTTCCTTGGTCCTGGAACTCCTTTGCTTGCTGCCACATAAATTTATATTCAGGATCCTTATTTGCTTCTTCTTTTATTTGTTCCATAAATTTGCATTGAACCTGATTATAGTACAGCTCATAAACACCATGTAATTTCCTGCTTAATGCATCAGCTACTCTATTCTCTTTACCTTTTACATGTTGCATGTAAATATCAAATTCGCTTAGGAAAGCGTTCCATCTCACTTGACGAGAGTTGAGATCAGCTTGCTTAAAGTAACTGGTTAAACTGTTGTGATTAGTTTTAAGCACAAATCTTTTCCCCAGCAAGTAGTGCCTCTATACTCGAAGTGCGTGCACCACCGCTGTTAACTCTAATTCATAAGCGGTGTATTGCTACTCATGCTCCTTTAATTTTCGTGACAAATAAGCAATCACCTTGCCCTCTTGAGATAAAATTGCCCCAACTCCTTCTTTTCATGTGTCAGTGCAAACCTCAAACTCCTTGCTAGGATCAGCTACGTTTAACACCGGGGTTGTAGTTAACAATTGTTTCAGATTCTCAAAACTATATTGACATTTCTTTGTCCATTTAAATATTTTTCCTTTCCTTTGTAATGAAGTGATTGGAAAGGCAATTTTTGAGAAACCTTCAATAAACCACCGGTAATATCCAGCTAGTCCCATAAAAGATCGGATATCTGCCACATTTTGCGGTACTTTCCATTCCATAATTGTTCTGATCTTTTCAGGGTCCATCGAAATATCTTCAGCAGAAATCACATGTGCAAGGTATTGGATTTCTTCTTTGAGGAAATCAGACTTGCTGAACTTGGCGTACAACTGATGCTTCCTTAGTAATTCCAACACTTTCCGTAGATGTTCTTTATGTTCTTCCACATTCTTAGAATAAACTAAAACTTCATCAATAAAGATTAACAAAAAATTATCCAGATAGGGGTGAAATACACTATGCATTAACCTCATAAAGGTTGCTAGTGCATTAGTCACTCCAAAGGGTAACACCACGAACTCATAGTGTCTGTACCAGGTACGAAAAACAATTTTGTGTATGTCTTCATCCTTTATCCGGATCTGATGATATCCTGATCTTAGATCTGTCTTTGAGAACACAGTTGCTCGTTTCACTTGATCAAACAGATCATCAATTCATGGTAAAGGATATCTGTTTTTCATAGTTAATTTATTTAACTGGCGATAATCCATGCACATTCGCATGGTTCCGTCTTTCTTCTTCACAAATAGTACAGGTGCTCCCCAAGGGGACACGCTTGGTCGGATGTACCCTTTATCCAATAATTCCTATAACTACATTTTTAACTCAGTTAACTCACGTACACTCATTCGATAAGGTGCCCTTGAAATTGGTGACGCTCCAGGCACCAATTCAATGGTGAAATCTATATCCCTTCTAGGTGGTAAGCCCGATATTTCATCTGGAAACACATCCACAAACTGCTGTACAATCGGTATATCTTCAATCATTGGAGCCTTCTCTTTAGAATTAGTAAAGCCAACTTGTATGGCATACCGCTGGCATCCCTTCCTCATGCATTTTCCCATTTGAGAGGCTGTGATTGGACGTAGCTGTAACAGTTTCTTTATTCCTTGAATTTCCTGACGGGTTCCATCCTGCAATCTGTAGTAGATACTCTTTTCTATGCAATCTACTAATGTCCAGTGCTTCTCTAACTAGTCCATACAAAGTAGTATATCATAAGAACCTAGAGATAATATGTTTAGATCTACAGTTAGTTGTCGTTCACCAATTTTTTAGTGCACACTTTGGTATTTTGGCACTAACTTTCCTCTTTGCTCCAGTGGCTAACTGTACCAACCATGGTTTTCTAAATTTCTGACTCTGTAGCTTACAAATTTCCACTATTTTGGGATTTATATAGCTTAAAATTACTCCTGGGTCTACCAAAATAGAAAGAGGTTGAGATAGCAATTTACCTTCCAGTTCAATCATTGTCGGCTGGTAATCCGCTTGTCGGTCTTCCATTGCTGCATTAATTCGGAGTATGTTTCTGGCAACATCTCCCACTGTTGAAGCTTCCTGTAAATTGGTAATTGCTTCACTTCTACCTCGCTGTGGGAAATTTCGGTAAAATGTGCTTCACCACACCCCCAACATTGTAGAGGTGGCTTTGGATTCTGGTTTTGTTCAGGTTTTCTAGAGGCTTCTGTGGGTTTATCTTTTGTAGGCCACCTTGTTCTTTGGCGATTCCTTCCAAATTTCTTGCTAACAGAGCTTCTGGCAGCACCCTTAAAATTGCTGGTTCTATTTCTTTTAAAAACAGAATTGCTCTTATGTTCTTTCCTTGCCTGCCAGTTTTTTACCTTGTTCACCTTTTGCTTTACTTTGCTGGTAACACATTCTTGCTTTTCTGATTGCCTCATCCATAGTTTTAGGATTAACAAACTCTATGCGTTTCTTCATATGTGTAGGAAAAATACTCATAAACCTCTGTACTTTATCCTTTTCATCCCTTAAGTAGGGAACGTAACGTAATAAGGAAGTAAACTTGGTGATGTACTCATCCATTGTCATTTGTCCTAACTTCAAATCATGAAATTCTCTAGATTTTTCATCATAAAAACACTCTGTTAAGTATTTATGTTTAAAATACTGTTGGAAAGTATCCCAAGTCACATCCTGATCATCTATATTACGGACGTTTTTCACTTCCTCCCACCATAAGGTAGCCTTATCCCTTAACTGATAGATAGCCAATGTGGCCTTAAGATTATTGCTATATTCGTATACCTGAAAATACTTGTTCATGTTGATCAGCCACCCCTCAGCCACTTCCTCCTCTACACCATCAAATGTAGGAGGCTTTATTTTTTGAAACTCACCCTGCAGCTCTACTTTTTGTCTTTTCACTTCTTTCTATTCTAACCCATTATCCGATTCGGCTTCATTGTAGTTCTTGTTTCTATTACTACGCTGAGACTGACTTCTTTCCATTCTAGAAGTGTCCTGGTCCCTTGTTTGTTGTTCATTCCTTTCTTGAAATTCTCCATCAGTACTTGGCTTCTCGTTTCCTTTATTTTGTTTGTCGGAGAGACTTTTTAATATCCTCTCCTGTTCTTGCATTAAGCGTGCATTATATTCTCTCACCCTTTCCATTTCTTCTTATAACTTTTGCATAGTGTTTAATAGAATACTAGTTTGGTGCTGCTGTTCTTCCAACAACCTATTGGTTTTCTGGTGTTGTTCCACCCCCAGCTGTACCCACATTTCCGGGCTAATTTCCTACCGAGGTTGTGTTTCTCCGACATTAGAAGGTGGTTGATGTGTTGGTGCCCTCCTCATAGTATTCTAATAACTTTTTCCTCTCTCTCTGTGCATCAGTAATACACAACTTAAACGTTAGTTGACCCATAGGGTCCCAACATCATAACACTGCACTGATACAACTTGTAACAGTCAATGCCATACAAAAAAACTTTACCATAACCGAATTATTAAATCACTTTTCTCTCTCGGTCAAACTTACCCTTGAATAGATATAAAAAAATAATAATCATTCATTCACATTTATAACCTCTATCCAACATTTTACTCCTTAAATCAGTTATAAATTTAAAACTCTACCATTAGAATTATCGTTGAATGGTTATTTGAACTCGGGGCTAACATATAAATTTATTCAGCCAACTGGTTTCCTCTCTTCACGAGGTACCGCCGATTCGCAACAGATATAGATTAAGATATTTTGTACCAAAACTTAAGTGACAACACAACTTGGGTTAATGAGCCAGCCATCAATTATTATGGTACACGCATATATTGGTTATGGTATTAAATTCTTCAACTGTTAATCCCCTCTTCCTGCGGGATTATTATATCTGAGGCGACAGTTGTAATTGATCGTGACCGTTGAACTACTCGACCCTCAATCCTATGGTGATTCTGGTTTAGGGTTTCTTTTGGGGTCATTGACTACCCCTGTAACTGCTCATTTTTTTCATTTTGCTGGTGCGCTCTGTTGAGCTCGGCGGAGGATTCCTTCTGTTACAGACTTCCAGTCCGACACGCCATAGTCAACTAGATTTCCTTCTTCTGGTAAGTTAAATCATGCTATTCGGCTTTGCGTCGCCATCAGTCTTTTTTTTAATGGCAGTAATAATTTGTCTCGAAGAATTTTCTGTTGAATAGACACTGATTATGTTTTCCCTATCACCCTTCTTTGTTTTCTCACAATATATATATCATTTTTACAGTGATGTTTCACAGATTTCTTCCCTGAAGCAAGTTCACGCCACTACAGAGGAGGTAAAACTTCTCTTATGTTTAAAATTAAATAAGGGTTTATTTACTTACAGGTTTTCGGTTCTTACTCGACTTAACGGTTTGGTGTCCTTTGTTTACCCAGAATATGGCATCAATTCAGGAAAAGATTGCTTTCAGGTATATTTTTCTTGGCCGCCTACAATCTTTACCTATTTACGAGTTTAGCACTGTTTTGGAGTTCTTAAACTATCCTGCCCATATTCCTTAGTAAGAAGAATCTTTTCCCTTGTTGCAGGTAGATTTGGCGTATCCGAAAATAGTTGAATTTAACTTGCACATTCTTTTCCTTGCTACAGTCTTCAGTGTAACCCTGAATGGACATTCTCTCCTTTAACAGGTACCCATCGCTTTATGGGTTGAGTCTCAGAATCATGGCTTAAATTGCCAAACGTTGTTCCTAAACAAATCATTTCACTGTTCTCTATTATAGCAAGTTTTCTTTCGGTAGTATTCCTTTTAGGAACTACTCGATAGGGTTATTCGATTATCACCAATTGTAATAATTTTACGGTTTTTATGATAGCCTAAGCTTGAATAAATTATGGGTTTGATTACTGTGAGAAGCAACAAATAGTATTCTTATCGTATAAATATATATATACAGATTCCCTCGTCCGATATTTCTGTCAACATAATTTGTTTTAAAATTCATGATTCCTCTAGTAATTTTGTAACAACAGAAATGAACTATCTCTCCTTTCTCTGTTGAAAACCCCTTTTTGGCTATAAATCAGAAAAATTTTTCTTTACAAGGTTTTTTCCTAACTTTGTATACATATATAGCATTCTTCACATGTACTAAATAACTTCCTTTCTCTGTGTAATTCTTGGAAGAAGATTTTAAGTATTTTCATTAATACCGTTTCCTTTCATTGTTGTCGGCTGACTGTGAGCTATCTTTACACTAATTAATCTAGTAATGTTATTCCTTATGAGTGTTTCTACTATGTTTCTTCAAAGTGGAAAAAAAATATAGAACCATTCTAGTGTATATATATATGGTATATTATTTCTTTATTTTTTATTTTATAGCTCCTGTTACCGGACAATTTTTCCATCTTCTTCATTTCAATCATTTTATACTGCGACTACAGTTTTGTTTTAACATAATCCTTGTAAAGGTAAAATAAAAAAAATGAAAACATATGTCCGGACCATATGTCCATGTATTATCATAGGACCGAGGCAACCAGCCCAAAGCCTTCTCTGGAGGGTTTTGGGTTAACAATCCATAGAATGATTAATAGATTAGAATACAATTTCTGCTGATACCTGTTTGTAATTAAGAGAGACAGAAAATGACAGTTAAATCCTTCCATCTGTAAAATAAATTTAAAGATATTCTCTATTCAATTCTTGTTTTCTAAAATTGGCGTACAGTAATACTTATCCGTTTCTTTCTCTTAATTATTTTTTTACTTGACTGGTATTATTCGCGCCCTTCCACGAGTGGGGCTATTACGTCCTCCAACTCTCCCCTGTGCTCCAAGCTCGAGACTTGTTGGTAACAGAATTATTTGGAAGAGACCCCGAGACAAACCGGTCCAGTCTCCAACTCCAGTAATCAGCAGAAAAACTTGGATTATTCTGCTGGTTGTACCAGTTCAAGAAATATTCCTCCAATCCTTCCTTTCTCCTCAGTTACCGAACAATACCCCAAACCTCCCTGGGATTGAACTTTTATCCCCAAGGGTTGGGCAACTGTTTGAACTTAATTCTGTTCAACCAACCCTTAGATCTTGAAATTACTTTTACCATTAGTCTTTTACTTATGGAACCAATTCCATAATCAATCTTTTCATTAACACAAAATTTAAATTTATTTTTTATAAATATTTATTTTTTCTAAAAAAATAATAACAAATGTTTAAAAGTCTTAACAATGAATTAACCAATAGTTAAAGATTAAACCAGTGGTTACAGTTAGTCATTGATTGTTTGGAGAAGATTGTCTAACATAGTTTTGATTTTAGTAGCAAATGTTAGTCATTGATTGTTTGGAGAAGACTGTCTAACATACTTGGGTTTTCTGGATCTATCTTAGAATAGTATTAACTTTTTTTTTTAAAGAGGTTAGTAATTTAGGTTTATGGTGTTAACTTCAATGCATCAATTAATTATTAACAGAAAGAGCAGGTTATTATATTTGGAAATCTCTTGTTACTGTGTAGTAGATTCCTAATTATGTAAATAAGTCAGATTGTTTAATTTTCGTTTTGAATTTAATGGTGGAGGGTAAAGAAAAATTTTCTAGTTAAAAGTATCACTTTTAAATTTATAAAAGCTTATTTCAATCTAAAATTATATATATTTTTTAAATTTTAAATTTATAAAAACTCATTTCAATCTAAAATATATATATTTTTTAATTTTATATATATTTTAAATTTTAAGAAAACAAATAATAATGTAACTTTACTTTAAATTATCAAAATTTAAATAAATTTTCATTAAGATAAAAAATTTAATTTATATATTAAAAATTAAAAATATTTTTAAGGAAACAAATTTACAATGATAAATTTATTACTTAACGTATTACAATGGTATTTACTTATTCATTATCTTAGAATATATATATATAAATATAAATATAAATATAAATATAAATATAAATATAAATATAAATATAAATATAAATATAAATATAAATATAAATATAAATATAAATATAAATATAAATATAAATATAAATATAAATATAAATATAAATATAAATATAAATATGATTTTTTTAAGATGCTAAGTTTTAATGTTAAGTTTTATTCAAATGAAAATTAGAATAAAAAATTATTTGTCAAATTTGAAATGGAAATTGTTTCATTTTTTTTTTCAATTGAATAGTAACTAGCTCTCTATCCTCTTGGGACTCTTGGGGTTTGAATTTACAAATGGCACCTACAAATACTCCATGGGTACACTTGCAGATCTTCTTAGTTCATACTCCACTTTGTTGTTCTCCTTTCGTTTATCGAGGTAAGCATTTATGAATATTATCTTCATGCCTAATTATTGTAAAGACACGAAGACACTACGGATCAAAATTGATTCAATACTATTATGATTCCTTATTATTAGAATTTCAATGCTAAATTAGCTCCCCATATTCTTGGGGTTAAATACTGTTATGATTCCTTATTTTCAGAATTTCAATGCTAAATTAGCTCTCCATCTTCTTGGGGTT